>APFE031479170.1:1246-23655 GCA_000404065.3 Pinus taeda
TATATTTATTACAAAATTTTACAAATGAACAAATTTGTTATAAATTAATAAAAATAGGATTATATTAATATTAAAAATATATTGAATAATTATTAACTATTTATTTTTTCGTATTTATTTAAAAATTCAATTTAGAATATAAAAATTTAAATTTTAAACAAATAAATTAATTCTAATATCATATATAGTCCACATGTTTCATTTGGAAAAAGGGATCAACTTGAATCACATAACAATACACACATGCATAATTTATAAAACAATCTCTTATTAAACAATAATCATGTGCATAATTTTCCATAACAATTACAATAGTACACATCAATATGATCCACAAAAAATACCATAAAGACAATATGACACACATGCATAATTAGCCAAAAAAAAGACAAAATAGTACACATAAAATTTGATACACAAAATATCAGGAGGAACATCATACTAGAGAACCTTGAGCACTCGATCCACAAAATATTAGGGGCAACATCGTACTAGAGAACCTCGAACACTTTGGTGATGTGAGAAATACACAATCAGTACACCATCTACAACATATAGGTCGACTAAGTAATCCTATTTTGTTGTAAAATTACAAAGTTTTCTATCTTGAATTTTTCACTATACACCTAAAACCATAAGCACATATTATTTTCCTTCCATATAAACAAGCCAAGACCCCCTAATAGTGAATAAGTTCCTACTTTCACATTGCGATAAGGATTCAATGTGGAGTATTTGAAAGTATTATCGCATGCTGAGAAACATGTTATCCAACAACAACACATCTTTTGCCTCCGACATCAAATTTATGCACTCTTCATTTACTACAGTCTAAAAATCATCCACATCTTCACCAAGAATATCACAACCATCTCCCATTAATAGTGATTGGTTTATGTTACCTCAATCATAACCCACATTGTTGTTAAACCAAACATGTCCTTTCGTATCCCTCGAATGCTCTGATAGCCTTGTCGGGGCTGTTATCACTCTAAAATTTCCCTAAGATTGTCATGTTGTGTTCAAAGAAATGATAGAGGTAACCACAAACCTACTTTTGAGATCAAGATCTAGCCTTCCTAATGCTCAGAGAGGGCTCTCTCTTAATGATTTAACTTTGTTGAGTTAATTAATTTTAGGATAGTTATTTAAGCTTGATTGGGTTTTGATTTGATTTGGTGGTGGAATCACTGATTCAGATGGATAGATAAGCGTCTTTTTACCATTGGGCCATGAAGTCCAAATGTCAAGAAAACAAGACTGAATCAAGTTCTAAAGATAGTGTTCATAGGACAACGTAGCTGAGTAAATTCAGATCTTTTAGGCTAGATGGTGAAGTGGTTTTTCAGTCGGGGTCAAGGAGAAGTTAAGGATTCCTCAAAGTGGATAATGAGGGAAATGAAAGAGGTCAATCGAAACTAAGGAGTAATTAAGAATTCCCTACTCTGGATATCAGAAGAAAACATAAAAATGAATAATTGTTCAAGACAGAGTGTACTTAAACAAATTCTGTAGTAACATTCCAATTATTTCATTCAAATTGGAAACCATGTATGTATGTGAAATACTTAAGAAAATAACAATTTCACAAATGAAATATACTTCACTGAAGTGGCCCAACACATGAATCTTGTAATGCAATGCCTCTATTACTCAGTCCAGTCTGTTGACTTGAAAATGTCTACAATAAGCCCTCAGGTTTTCAAATCAATATAACTATGGAAATGTTGAGGAATCCACCCTCTATACTTTGAATTATGAAGAATTTATACAAAAAACTATTACAAAATATCCTAAACTGTTTTAGGGATTATTCAAGGAAAATAAAATATCTTCATGCAAGAAGATAGAGACACCTAGGAGACTAAAAGGCTAGCCTTCCCTTCTTTTACTGATTTCGTTGTTTGCTGTTTTGATCTTTTGCATCTCTCTCTCTCTTTGGTTGTTTCTCTACACTGGCTATCCTTTTACTCTGCCTTTTGACTGATACTCTTTCATCTTTCAACTCTTGTTTTCATATGATACTCTTTGACTTAGATGATCTGCTATTTTACCTTCACTACTTTGTATTAACTGTTTACATTGCATTTTTACAGTAAATCATTCAACCTTTCCCAAGTCTCTGCATTTGGTAATTTAATATTTACCATTCTTCTATAGACTTCAATAGTTTCTATATATTTTGCAAAGGTAGGCTTGTTTATAAAAAGATGCTTTACCTCATCCTAGAGGTAAAAGTGGTTCTCAAAAGTCTGGTAAAGGACTTTTCCTGTAGGAATCCCTTTCATGGAGGAACTGTTGGCTTTCTCCTTTGCCACTTCTCTGATTCTCTTATCATAGTCTTCATGTGGCATCAACCTGTCATTAATCACCAATGTGTTAGGTAGACCTCTCTGCCTCAAAGCATCAAATTTCACTATAAACCTGGCTATTGCTAGCTCCATTGTTTGGCACTTTTCCTCAAGCTATATCATCAGGTTCCTCTTGGTGATTACCTTCTTTACCTCTATTATGGTCCTAGTTTTGTTAGCTATTCCAAGATCCTACAATTCATACTTGTTCCTTGAGTTAAAGAACTCGATTATTCTTGAGGCTTCTTCTGGCATATTTCCAAGTTTGGCTCTAACCCTTTGAATTGCCTCAACAACCCCTTTGACCAAATCATTTTTCTCAAATATCACCTGTATAGATGGCCAAATATCTTTGACTAAGTCAATGATATTGGCCCATAAAAGTTGTTTTTCTTGGGCTAGTGGCTCTTTTAGTGTTAATTATTTCTCCAACTTTTGTATGCTTTCATTCAACTTGCCTGACTTCTGTGTCTCATTCTTATGCATGCTTTGAGCCAGTTTCTTTTTATCCTCTAGAATTTTTATTTGTTCCTTAAGTCTATTTATTTCAGTGGTTTGGATGGACATATTCTCCATGGCTTTGACCAATTTAGATGCTTCATCACTAGGATGAGCTGTTGCTGTTGTTGAACCTGTTGTTGATATAGTTGTTGATGCAGTTGGAAGTGTTGTAGCTACTAGAGCTGCTGTCGCAGTAGCTGTTTCAATGATGGTCTGTTTGTCATGTACTAACTTGTCCATTTAATTCTCCATTTCTTTTAATTGAGCATTTAACTGGAGAATGAGGTCCATCATCTCATATTTCTGGCTTTCGCTCTCTAGAACTTCCTTGGTCTGTGGATGTTCAGAAGGAGGCAACTTCAGTTGCTTCTTCAATGCAACAATGCCTTCATTCTTTTTTTTTATGAGCTTTTCTGCAGCCTTGATGTCATTTGGATTATATCCAATCTCAATAACCAATTATTCTAATGACTTAATTTGGTTATCCTTTGCTTTTGAGGATGCCTTCTCTAGCTTAAACTGTGTTGTGATGTTCTCTAGAGAATTTTAAAGTTTCTATGCACTCATAGCCTTGTTGGTCATTGTTGAGTCTATCATTTCTCCTTGCTTGCTCATGAAATTCAATCTAATCTATGGGATGAACATCCCTAGCCAAAACTTCAAATTTTGTCTTTCTGTAATCTGCTGATGACTTAGGCTGTTGAATTGTGGGCTGCAAAAAGATCATCTGCATTTTACCTATTTTAATGACAAAAGAAATAAGTAACCTATTCTGATTGCTAGTAGTCAGTTTGAAATATTGAGCATAGGTTTCAGATTTCAATGCCTCATTTCTCAACTTGATCTCTTTATAATTCTCCTTTATGTATTTTTCCTTATCCACTGGTTTGCTTGATGATGAGACCTCAATGTTAAGCTATTTCTAAATACTCTGAGTATTAGAGGTGGAAGGACGATGAGTTTCCTTTGAAACTGCTGGAGCTGTGTCCTCTCTGATCATTGTACCTGTATCAATTATTTGAAGTGTCTCAACTGTCTCAACTATCTCTTCTTGATCATTTACAGGATTTAGCTTAGGCTTCTTCCTGTCCATGATTTCAAATATGTCATGTGTTGTATCTATGTTTGAGCACGAACCTTCTTCCCTGGACCTTTTTTCATTTCTGTCCTACAGGGCTAGAGTATGCAGAATGGAACTAGTATCTATTTGTTTCTCTAGATCTATTAAGGTATTTTCCAACCACTTTGATTGGTTGGCATATTTTTCAATGTTTAGCTTGGACTCATGCATGAAAGGGCTCAATTTAAATTTGAGCCTTAGTTTGCTTATGAATCCTAAAGGGTCATACTGCCATTGGAAATTGTTACTGAACTTCATTTCGTGTAAACAATTTTTTTATTCTTCTCTAGCCTCCCTATTATTGCGGATAAAAGGACCAAGCTAGTTTTTTTATTTTGAACTGTGTTTTCTTCCTAGCTGATAGAAAATTCACATCATCTGAGTTTATGATCTACCTAATATACTCTAATGAAAATATTCTCATGGGGATAGATTTAAGCAGCTTTTAGGGAGTGAGCTGGCATCCATACACCCTACTTTTAGTGTGGTTTTGGTATAAATGCCAGTCTCCTATTTTGCTACTTTTATACAACTGCAAAAATCTCTTTATCTCATCATTGATCCTGGGTTAATTGCTCCTGCTTAGCATATTAACAATTGGATGAACAAAGGAATCAATGAACTCGTAGCTGAAAATAGTGGAATATTTTTGGATTAAGGGTGTCGAAAAGATGACAGATCTAGGATGGCCCTTAGTGTCCAGTTTTTGGATGTTGACTGGAAACCTGTTTGATTGGACATATAGGAACATTTGGAACAACGCTGAGGAGTATCTGAATACTCTTTCATTTGCAATTTGATCAATTGGTCATGGATTTTGTCTGCTAAGAACCGGGCAAAATTGAAAACTGTAGATGGAGGCTTGCCTGGGCAAAAAATAGAGAGGAAAGCAAGTATAGTCTCATCTAGATGCTCATCAGTTTTATATCCTAGAATACAAGAGAGCATGGTTACAATTTGTTTGGCCCTCTCAGAGAAAATGGTGGCAAAGTATGGAGGACTGTTTGTAGGGATATCACCCTCTTCTAGGATGAAAGACTGAAAAATTTAAGACCTCTTAGGCAGGTCCATCTTTAAGTATAGTTCAAGTAGGTTTTTGAATAGAAAATGGAGTTCCATTTGGCTTTGGCTAGATCTGCAACATTTGGTTTATTGACTCTCCAGTGATTGTAAGCAAAATTTGCTGGTTAGGAGAGACTATGGCTCTTTGGCTTGGGATATAACACAGTTGGCATAGGTGTATGATTTCAGGGAACTGGTAATTCCTTTTCATTATCTTTTTTTGTAGGCCAATAGAAGCCAAACACCACCACAACTTCTCTACCAAAACTAGTTTCGTGAACATGTCTACACAATTCTCTTGCGTGTGAACTTTTTTTGATAGCTACTTTGCTACCATCAACTACATGTCTTACGAAATGGTATTTCACATTAATATGATTAGTATTTTAGTGATGATATGGATTAGTAGCCAAATGAATAACATCTAATTATCACAAAATACATTCTATTTCTCCTTCATCCTTCCAAGCTCACCTAGTGGAAACTTGAGTAGATTGCCTCTTTACAAGCATGTAAAGAAGCTATATATTATATGTCGGTGGTGGACAAAGAAACTAGTTTCTAAAGCTTTAACATCCAACTAATCTATCCACTTGTAAGAGTAAAGACATGTCCTGTAGTAGCTTTGTTGTTCAAGTCACTAGCATAATATCAATCAACATATCCACATATTGAATCAGCTCAACCACTAAAGATGATACAATGGTGACTTGTGCAACTTAAATACTAAAGCACCCATTTCACTAATAACGAACACTGAAGCACCCATTTCTATGAATGTATTAACAACTCCAACTGCATGTAAAATTCTAGGTCTTTTAGACACCATCACATACATTAATCAACCTACAACATTTGCATATGGTACATGAGACATATACTCCTTTTTCTTCATCAGTACTAGTACTTGAACCCAAAGAAAGCTTAAAATGGGAAGCCATAGGAAAATTAATAGGTTTCACATTGTTCATACTAAACTTTATAAGTATCTTCTACACATACTTTTGCTATGAAAACCTTAGCTTTCCATTTTTCCTATCTCTATGCATCTTTATGCCCAAAATTTGTTTTACAGATCCAAGATCCTTCATATCTAACGTCCTAGCAAGCTGAGTCATTAACTTATTTATCACTTCCATGTTTTTTCTTGCAACAAGCATATCATCAACGTACAAAACCAAGATACCGAATATACCATTGAAACTTTTGAAGTACACACAATAGCCATATTCACTTCTAGTGAAGGCCTCGCTCACCATGAATGAATCAAACCTTTTGTACCATTTCCTTCGTAATTGTCTTAGGCCATACAATCATTTCCTAAGCTTGCACACTAGTCTCCAGTTGCAATATTCTTTAAAACCTTCTCGTTATTCCATATATATCTACTGATCCAAATCTCCATGATGAAAATTTGTTTTAACATCTAGCAAATCTTACTCAAGGTCAAGTAATGTAGTTACTTCTAACACTGTATGAATAGGAACAAGTTTTACAAATGGAATAAAAATATCATGCAAGTCAATACGTTCTATCTAAAAGTAAGGCCTTTTCTTCGAGCCTCACTTTATGTCATTTAGTATTTCCATTAAGATATCTCTTCAATTTGAAGACCAATTTACATCCAACAACACTTCTCCCTTTAGGAAGTTCTACAAGATCCCAAATTTTTTTCTTGGTTAAGTGTTGTAGCGGCTACAACTGCCCTCCAAAATTTTGCCTTAACTTCCTTTTGGAGCCTCCCTACCAACCATCCTCAGCAACATGTCTTGCACTGTCAAGTACACAAGCTTTAGTGGTTTTCTAGCGAATTGTCAGCCTGTGCATGATAGCTTGATTCATCCCCCTCATAGGCTAATTCTCTGGACTTGGTCTAGTTGCAGGCTCAGCAGATCCATTAAGAAATTGTGCAATTCTGGAGTGGAACCAAACTTCCCTCCAAAAATTGTGCAATCTTGTCTGGTAGCCTGTTGGGCTCCAGAATTGCATAATTATCCCTGTCAACCTTCATTGAAAAACTACGCTATTTGTCCCAGCAAGACTACTCAACCCAAAAATTTCGAAATTCTAAGCAGGAGTGAGTTTCTCTGCCCAGAAATTGTGTAATCCCTTTGGGAAACCAGCCCATCTCCCTCCCAAAAATGCACAAATTTTCCCCTCAGTCAAGCAGGTTGTTGCATGTGCCATTGGGTTGACTGGTTCCACTCGGGACTGAGAAAACTTGACTTGCATGCATGGGTTGTTTTTTCTGGAAAAAGCAAAAAGAAACATGCAAAAAGCATTCCTAGATTTTAGGGAGCTATTTTTAGCAGTTGGAGGTTACATGCAAAGATCATGTTACAATATTTCCTCTAAGTGTCGCTTTTTCCTAGATTTGTGCCACACACATCATGAGCCTCAAACTTATTTATTCGACGCTTCAGAGCTCACTTATTCACATCGATCTTGGAGCTCTAACATCCCACAACACATCCAAGAGTCTTCAACACATCCATCTCAGCTATTCATGGGTAAGTCCTCTTAACTTGTCTTTTGCAAAATTTATGTCACTTTTTATGTTTTGGTTTGTGTGAGTGTTATTTGCTTTATTTCCATGAACTCTTGTTGTCATTTACATACATATTAGCTTGTACTATCACAGTTTCAGTTTTTGTTAGCATCTCACTATTGTCGCATGCATGACACTATTTTGCATGAATGGTCACCGATTCGGCGACTCGCTTCACACATATGCATGTTTTTACGTTTTCTAAATATTTCATTCATTGTTTGCATGCATGATCATTCACTCCTTCTTACACTCAGTATCACCATGCACTCACCCTCACATTTGCTTTCAGTTTCCCTTCGGCGGTTCTGGGAAACCTTGGCCCTGACTCTGCCTCATCAAGATAGCATTGCACAATGCTTAGAGGGAAGGCTCTACCTTCCTCTCAGAAAATGTGCATTTCTACCTAGTGACTCTCCTCTAGCCTTGCATTGCACAATTCTGAGGGGCTGTGACTGTTGGCCCAGAAAATTGCGCAATGCAGTCACTGGGCCTACAACCATTGCCAGCAGAAAATGTACACTACAAAATTCCAGTAGCTAGCAGGTCAGTGTAGATTTCACATTGCGCAATTCAAGCAGCCAACCAGCCTCCCAGCAGCCTAGACTGCCTTTTGCATAGTTCTAGCAACTAGTCTCTCAACCTCCAAGAAAACAATTGCGCAATCCTTGTGAGTCAATCACCAGTTATGTTGCATGTCGTTCCTCAAGTTTGCTTTGGTTTTAGCTAAAAGATTTCTTTCCATGCATGTTGCTATGTATCTAGATCTAGCAGGTGTTTGTATGCATCTCAGTAGTTCACGATCAATGTCCTCCAAGAGAGAAGGATCAAAGGACACTGACGAAAGTGCAACTAGAGAAGCTATTGAGAAACTATCTGCAAGTTTTCCAATCTATGAAGACACCAAGCTAATTATAGACAAGGACATTAAGTTGAAATGGCAAGGGTTCAATGATCCACTTGCAGGCACATTTGGGGAAGATTTCAAAGACTTCCAAGTCTATGTGAACATCCACAAGTCTGGCTTGTACCAGATTACATGCAAGTATCCCGTGTTCCCATGCGCGGACATGATATATTGGATCTCCTTGCACACTAATCCTTAGACGATGATATTGAGCAATGTTAGCGGGACGAAGATTGTGACCTTCAGGGCATAGGATTATGAACAGATGTACCATATGTCAAAGCTAGTGATCACCATGGAGACACCCTTCAGCATACCCATCAGTAATGCCAACTCCAGAGATATCTTCAAGAACTGGGTGAAGGAGTCGGCCAAATTCAGGATGACACCCAGCAAGCTCTACAAGACAAAGATACTGTGGAAGGCATATCAATACTTGGTCATCTTTGCATGTCTCTTGTATGTCCAAGGGAGTAAGGAAACCTTCCTGAATAGTTGGGTGATCGCGTTGGACCAACTGGCTAGAGAAGGAAAATCATGCAACTGGTCCGACATGTTGGTTCACTAGCTGAAGGAACATGTAAAAAGAGCTCGACAAATGCCCAAAGGTCAGCAAGTAGAAATCTACATGTTTGCTTACATCTTGGATGCAATCTGTGCCCGTCAAGAGTTCTTGGGCTTGAAGTGGGCATGGACATCAGCGGAGACCTCTGTGAACAATTATTGTAAGATTTTGTTTGAATGCAGCTTGAGAGGAGTTATCACACAGTTGTTCGATGATTTTGTCACCCCATTATACAAGATGATATTTGAACAGGATCCACCCTACATGTCGAAGGTAGCCATGGAGGCACTAATTGATATATAATATCGGTATGCCTCATCATCTGGCACATTCATATAGATGTACAGCACGGAGAAACCTCCGCATGTTCTACCAAAGTTTTCCTCGAACAAACTCGTCATGCAGGAAGTATCATATCACATCTCAGCAGGATTGACATCTAGGCTACACTGGAAGAAGAAGGCGCCTTGGCCCACTCTTCCATTAAGGATCGGGTTATACGAGATAAGGAATTTCAAGCATGCAGATGCTGAAGCATAGGAGGTCAATAAATATCCATTTGACACCCGAAGCTATAATCCGTATGGCCTGCAATGTCTTGTAAAATGTCATTGCATGAGAGTATAGTTTCAGTGGATCCATGGGGCATTTCATTGGGCCGAGGAGGACCCATGGAGATATTGTTGCAGCTGCTCCAACCCCAATGAACTGATTGACATTGTTGTGGAATTGTTAACGAAATAGCATGAAGCAACATCCCATAGAGCACCAGTAGCAGTAGCAACAAAGGTAAACTCACCAGTGCACGACAAGGGAAAGAGGAAGATTGTCAACAACATGGAGGAGGAACAAAGCTGCAAGTTCTGAGCAAACCCACCTGTGCAGAAACTAGCTTTGGAAATAGAGGCGAAGAGGAAACAACATGACAAGAGGAACATGCAAATGCAGAGAAAAAATAGAGAATGGAGGAAATAGAGGAGGAGTTGCATGAGTTGAAGGAGAAAGTCCAGAAGGAACAAGAGCTATACTTCTAGTGGAGATCTCTCTCATGAAGGTATTTATTGTTCTGTTGCTAGATTGCTAGAAGCCAAAGGTGCTTGGCAAGGCAAAATAGTTAGTTTGTTGCTTGTAACTTAAGTTTCGCTTGAGATACAGAGATATCGATGCTTTGTTTTCTTTTGATTCTCAATTCATAGTATGCCTCAAATACTTTGCCACATTTCCTACTACTCTCTCATATTTTTATTTGTTGTTTAGCTTTAATTTTTTTTTCTCCGGTTATTGACTAAGTATGGACTGGCATAGATAATCAACAATTGCTAACAGCTGCTCTTGTTTAAGAATTAGAGCTATAAAACGAAAATTGTTGATATTTTTGAGCCCATAATCTTAAATTAATAAAAGGAGAAAATGCAGAAACTCCCAAATAGGGAACTAATTTCATAATCTCTATGTGCTAAAACTCTGAGAGTGTGACAAGAAAATTTCCACAGGTCAAGGGATTAAAATACTTTATAATCAAGGTATGTCAATGACTCTCCAATAAAATTTTCCTCTTTGGATATAACATTTTAATCAATAGGCATCATATAGTTACACAACAACTTGATTGGTAAAAAAATTAAAAAATACATTTACAAAATATTTTAATTATTTTCAATTTTAACAACGACTCTCCTAATTCCTTCCCCACCCCCATTAATTATCTTTTTTTGTAGGCCAAGAGAATCCAAACACGGCCACAACTTCTCTACCAAAACTAGTTTCGTGAACATGTATGCACAATTCTCTTGCGTGTGAACTTTTTTGATAGCCACTTTGCTACCATCAATTACATGTCTTACAAAATGGTATTTTACATTAATATTATTAGTATTTTAGTGATGATATGGATTAGTAGCCAAATGAATAACATCTAATTATCACAAAATACATTCACTTTCTCCTTCATCCTTCCAAGCTCACCTAGTGGAAACTTGACCAGATTGCCTCTTTAAAAGCATGTGAAGAAGCTATATATTCTACCTTGGTGGTGGAAAAAGAAACTAGTTTCTGAAGCTTTAACATCCAACTAATTAATCCACATGTTGTTCAAGTCACTAGCATAATATCAATCAACATATCCACATATTGAATCAGCTCAACCAGTAAAGATGATATAATGGTGACTTGTGCCTCTTAAATACCGAAGCACCCATTTCACTAATCGTGAACACCGAAGCACCCATTTCTATGAACGTATTAACAACTCCAACTGCATATAAAATTGTAGGTCTTTTAGACAACATCACATACATTAATCTACCTACAACATTTGCATATGGTACATGAGACATATACTCCTTTTTCTTCATCAGTACTAGGAATTGAACCCAAAGAAATCTTAAAATGGGAAGCCATAGGAAAATTAATAGGTTTCACATTGTTCATGCTAAACTTTATAAGTATCTTCTACACATACTTTTGCTATGAAAACCTGAGCTTTCCATTTTTCCTATCGCTATGTATCTTTATGCCCAAAATTTGTTTTGAAGATCCATGATCCTTCATATCGAACGTCCTAGCAAGCTGAGTCGTTAACTTATTTATCTCTTCCATGATTTTTCTTGCAGCAATCATATCATCAATGTACAAAAATAAGATAATGAATATACCATTGAAACTTTTGAAGTACACACAATACCCATATTCACTTCTATTGAAGGCCTCGCTCCCCATGAATGAATCAAATTTTTTGTACCATTTCCTTGGTAATTGTCTTAGGCCATACAATCATTTCCTGAGCTTGCAAACTAATCTCCTGTTGCAATCTTCTTTAAAACCTTCTCGTTATTCCATATATAACTCCTCATCCAAATCTCCATAATGAAGTTTTTTTTAGCATCTAGCAAATCTAACTCAAGGTCAAGTAATGTAGTTACCTCTAACATCGTATGAATAGAAACAAGTTTTACAAATGGAATAAAAATATCATGCAAGTCAATACATTCTATGTAAACGTAAGGCTTTTGCTTCGAGCCTCACTTTATATCTTTTAGTATTTCTGTTAAGATATTTGTTCAATTTGAAGACCCATTTACATCCAACAACACTTCTCTGTTTAGGAAGTTCTACAAGATCCCAAATTTTTTTCTTGGTTAAGTGTTGTAGCGACTACATCCACCCTCCAAAATTTTACCTCAGCTTCGTTTTGGAGCCTCCCTACCAACCATCCTCAGCAACATGTCTTGCATTGTCAAGTACACAAGCTTTAATGGTTTTCTAGCAAATTGTCAGTCTGTGCATGATAGCTTGATGCATCCCCCTCATAGGTTGATTCTTCGGACTTGGTTTAGTTGTAGGCTTAGTAGCTCCCTCAAGAAATTGCGCAATTCTGGAGGGGAACCAACCTTCCCTCCATAAATTGCACAATCTTGTCTGGTAGCCCACTGGGCTCTAGAATTGCACAATTTTCCCTGTGAACCTTCACTGAAAAACTACATAATATGTTCCAGTAGGACTGCTCAACCCAAAACTTGTGCAATTCTGGGCAGGAGTGAGCTTCTCAGCCCAGAAATTGCACAATCCATCAAAGGTTGAGATTTATATTCAAAGTAGTTATGCCATTATTTTTTTTAATCAAATTGGTTTAATTAAAAAAAATGTCATATCAAAAATTGTTAATTATAATGAGTTATGATTTTTCGGACATGTGGTATAGATAAACCATGGTATTGGCCCATAATGTTGTAGTAAAGTATGTTTCTAGATTAAGAGTTTATGATAAAGTATGAGTAAATCTCCATGGTAGAAAAAAGCATTTCATGTTTTTTTAAACATATATATATTTTTAGAATATAATAATAATAATAATAATTTAAAATAAAATTATAACTTAGTTATATTTTATTATTATTTAAATTTTAGCAACATGAGATATAAAATAAATAAGTGGTTTGTTGCTTATTATGGATTGATGCTTATTTGTTTTTCCCAACCATTTAATTTATATGGCTACACAAGTTGCACTAAGAGGCTTAGCTCATTGTAGAAGAAATGTTGCAATGTCTTCTCCTCAATTAATAACTAAAATAAAATCGAGGTAAACTAGTCAATTAAAAAATTAAAAGCTCCACATTTTAACAACCCATAATTTTTCCAACAATTCTTATGCAAGAAAAAATATTATATATATATAACCTGATGGAAAAAATATTTAAATCTAAGATGAATAAATCTTATATTCAAAGTGTTATATTTAAGAAAATTAATTTCATAATTAAATTAAAATTAAAAAGATAAAAATAAAATAATTAATTAAAAATAAAACATTTAAATTTTTTTTTACATATTATAACAAATAAATTATAATTTTTTTATATATTTGTTAGTACGTTAAAATTATAAAATTAATCAAAACTATATAAATTAGTTATCGATGAGTCAATTGTTTAATTTCATTACATTATTATTACACTATCAACAGTGTTTATATATCTATTATTGAATGAAAATATGAGTATGGTTTTTTTTTAAATATTATATATTTGTGAAAAATATATATAACTTTCAAATAGGTTGATTTAGATGTAATTAATTAAAAATTAATTTAAATTGATTTAGATTTTTAAAAAATTATGATAAATTAATCGTGTATGTATTAATTTATATTTATGTTAATTTTAAGTTTAGTTAAATTTAAAAGGGAATAAATTTTTCAAGGGATGTTTTCTTAAGTCAAAATTTTATTTATTCATAAAAAAAGATGTACATCAGGAGTAATAAAAAATAGGTGGTCTCACCCTGACCAGGTTTGTTGACCACCATTTGTAGCATATGACAAAAAAACAAATATGAGACTAGGGACATCACCCATAACTGAGAATGCCAGAGACACAAAAAGACAAGTAACACAAAGAGAACACATATAGTCATGCAAATCATTTGACGTGATGGAAGCTGGGTTGTTCGGGGCTATCCTAGGAGGAGGCGGAGGACTAAAGGAACATTGGACATGCCATTAGAAGTGAGCCATCCAAGACTCCAACTTCTCCATCTTCTTTGATAGCAAGTTGTATCCACGCCAGAACACCACCACTCGTTCTCGAACATGGCACTAGAAGTAGTGCGTTTTGTCCAAGGTGGCTACTAGTTTAGCATGCTCCTCTCTTCAGATCCATTTAGCCATTTCCAACCACTCCAATAAGTATTGTATTAGCTCATTAAAATTCTCCAGACATCAATGCTAAATTTCCCTCGCACCAGGTGTCAAAGGTGCTACAGACTCCTGCCTTCCCATGCCACCACGTTGCACACCACCACATCGATGTAGTTTCTGTAACTGCCCCCATGCCTCGTCACCGAGTTTCCATCTCCATGGCCACCTCGCATAGAAGCCACCCTCCACTGGGGGCACCCCATTGTCTTACCACCCTGGCAAGCCCCTTATGCCTCCACCCTTGGGTCGAAAGATTATATTTGTATTATTGGGTCCCCGCATCCAGCTGAGCTAGGCTTTGTTGGGAGGGACGACCATCCTCGCCATGGAGATGGGTGCATATTGGCTAGACCAGCAACGACATTGTCGATACCGAAGTCAAGAACGCAGGAACCATCGAACGCCTTCTAAACATGCCCCACCCCTGACCACTTGGTCCACCTCACCCAAGGCTAAAACCGTTAGACACCTAGGTGGGGCTGAGAGCTAGCACTTCCCTCCCCAAAGCAGTGACACACACCTAACAGACTTATGCCACCCCACCAATCTTGCTTTCCTAGGCTTCGACACATAAACTCACTCTAGTTTTGAAAATTCAAAAGAAGAAGGGTCGAGCAATACCTGACCCTACCGGAAGAACTCTGAGGAGCACCTCCCCAACAACACCAGCAATAGGCAACTGCAAAGACATTCAACGACCAGACTCCCTTCTCCATACAACACATAAAACCATACACTGAGAAGCAGAGCATCCCAATTATAGGCCCAACAACCTATGAAGGAGCGCCATGCACATAGCTGCCACCACCACAAGAAGCACCGCCAGTTATACCATCTCCACTAACCTCCAAGGAACTAATAACCCAAAACTTCCAATTTGCAAATGAACCAGAAATAGAAACTAGTCGGCACCTTCGAAAGTCACATTGTGCATGCGTAGGAAAACATGGGATACCACCCATCGAATAGAAAGTATACTAACCTGTAGAGCCAAGAGTCTAGGAAGAAACTCTAGGGTTACCACCATTCCCAAAAAAATGGGCAACGCTTCCTTCGTCGGTGAGTAGAATACCAACAGGGAACATGAAACCGTATGGAAACTCCAACGCACATGAATTTGCCATAACCCATCCTATGTCTTAAATAATTTCCTCCCTCGCTAGTCGAGGCATTGAGGTATTTCACACAGACGCCATAACTCTCCCCTGTATGCTAGGTGATTTGAGAGGGTGGGGAGGTCAACCCTCCACCCTTATGCCAATTGTTTACAAACATGAGCCATGTGGTGCTTCATGTGTTGGGTTCCTGACCCCCATCGGGGAATTTTTCAAGAGATTTTATCCCTCTAGGTGCTTTGTAAAATAAACAATTGTAAATTTATTATTTGACCTCAATTTTGTTTTAATTATTAATTTTTTTTCTAAGTTTAATTTATATTATTTAAAAAACTCAAGAAAAACATTTACATCCATCAAGAATCATTAACGTATGTGTCACTTGGTAAGTGGTCTCAATTTGTCCAATGGGAAACTAGATATTTTTTACCACCTACTTATAGAGTAATTAGTCCAAAATTCCAGCATTGCAAGCATAAAAAAGTTATTTATTAGTGCACTGCAAAAACAAACACTAAATATAAGCATTCAAACTTAAGTCTCTAAAGATGTGACTAGGACTTTGTGTCTATCATTCAATCTTGCAGGAACACATGAAGCTAGTTTGCACTAGAAATTGAGCTATATCTATGTAATACCCTCCTCAATCTTACCTAAATGATAGTTTTGATTGCATTGGTACCTTCTGACATCCTCCAAACTCGCAAATATGTTGTACCTCTTAACATGTTTGTCCATTAAGATTCTACTCAACAGAATCTTCATCTTGCCATATAAGGCTAGTGCTCCATAATATTGCTTCCTTCATCTACAGGTGTGCCATAGGTCAAGAATCCAAGTGGCTACATTATCTAGGATCTCAGAATTCCAAAAGACCTATCTTTCTTGGATAGTTCGAGACTCCAAATTATGGATTTCACTCTGGGTAGTATGGGAACCACTACATGGTAGCTATCAACAGGCTCCTGGGCCTTTTTTTGAGCTCCATTAAAGCCTTAGGGATCAAGACCCTCTCCCCTAGGCTAGTTGTGCATTCTCTGGCATTCCATCTTCCACGATTGACAATGTGCTCTTGAGTTAAAACACATAGGACACAACACCATGATAGATGGGACACAATTTCTAGACCTGGTAAGATTTAAGGCATTGATTATAGACTAACCAAAGGAAGGCTAATATAGGATGTACTGCAGAAACACAACAATAATCAAGAATTGTCCCTATACACAATAAGCCACTAGGAAAATTTGGACGCCAGCCATAGCTCGGGTGAGGTGAGGGGCATCAACATTTAAACTACACATACACAGACCTCAAGAAAATGATGAACCCAAAATAAGAGAAGACAAGTCAAGACACAAAGGTCTTTATCCTAGTTCAATTATAAACTACCTGGACAGCACTGACATGAGCACATATTGTAACAAATATCTGATACACAACCCCACACATAAGCCTCCAAAGCCTCTTTAACAAAACACCTAAATTAGACCAAATCTTTTAGTAATTCAAAATATTTCTAAAGATGTACGAGATGAAATTCATAGAATTATCTTAAAGCTTACAAAATACCTAGTAAATATGGAGAAATACCCTTTCATTCCAAGCCAGGGAGGCATATCGCTTCAGGTTGGAACATCTGTAACTAGAAGCATGAACTCGAACAAGCTAAGCCACACTCCACATCACCTTCTGTCTACGTCCTCCGATATCATCTCCTATGACTTTCACAAATTATCTTTCCAAGTAATTCACATACTGGTACCTTTAGTTCCCCTAACAAAGATGATCATCAAAGCTTTTACTTTGAACCAAGCCCATAAATAGTTCTACCGAATCCTTTACAAATTTCCTTCCTAAAATCTCTCTTGGGGCAGGGAAACAGCCCCCTGTCACTCTAAATGCATAAACCAACTCTCACCACCCCTAGTCATATTTATTTTGTCGCCAAACATAATTATGGAAAAGATAAAAGACGACATGCTTATGGATGCATGGGGTAGACACACCCAACATAATTCTCCTTGTTTCTAGTGTGACCATTATTTCTTTTAATTATTTCTTTTGTTTTGATTTCTATTTTTATATAATATTACTAAGTCATAATGGAAATTATAACATCTCTTCCATACTCAGCGGAAATGTGCTTGTCTAAGCAACAATAATTATTTATAGTTATATATTTTATATTTATATAGTTAACTAATTAGTATTAACTATATAATATCATATGATGTAATATTGTTCCAATATAAAATATATATTCATATTGTATTAATTTAATATTCTAATAATATATTAAATTAAATACAAAATTCAAAATTAATGGTAGTTATTAGATTGAGGATAAGAAAAAAACAATTTAAATATTAGGAAAAAAATAAAAAAGCCAAAATTAAAAGACATTAAATATATATAATCTTTTTCAATCATTTCTTCTTTAAAATCAATGGTTTTGTTAAATTGAGAACATTATACACAATGTGTAGTCTAATTAATAGATAAAATGACCATTTTAAAAGGTTGGTTTTAAGTTGTTTAGTTTGTAAAATTTACAATGCTCCATTGGTTTCCGAAGGGGATTGAAAAATATATTTTAAACAACAAAAAATCAAAATCTTGACTAAAATTGTATTATAAGATTCCACTTAAAAAGATCATTTGGTTTATAAATTAGACTACACCTTATATACATTAATATGTGTGAAAAATTTATTTCTAATTACACAATATTAATAACAAATATACATGAGAAAAATATATATAAATCCAATTATTACAATGGTGACAATCAAATTTATATCTCTTTTAATTTTATTTATAAATAAATAATTGTAAAGTATTTAACTTATATTAAATTTAACTATTCATTATATATATTTTTGAGCTTACATTAAACTTAATTATTCATTCATTTTTTTCTAACTTCCAATCAAAAACTAATCACACAACACATCACATCTTAAATAACAAATTTTTCATATACTAATTCAAACAACATAGAATATTAATTAAAAGGTCCAAAATTAATAAGTCAAAAGCCACTCCAGTCTCCCAGTAATAAAAAACCACATACTTGCAAAGTCATGGTCATTTCGCTTAATTTTTTGTGGACTTCTTGCAGTGGGATATCGTTCAACATTCAGGAATATTAACTTTACAAGGTCTTGGAACAATTTAAGTGAGCATGATCACAGGATTTATCTATCGAGTTGAAAACACGAGTGAATATTTTCTTCAAGTTCTTCCACCAAAAGAAAAGGTCCCATCCATCTACAAAAGTGTTGTTTCGAATTCATAAAAATCCATTTGAAGCATTTACCATAGTCATCCGATTGTCATTCGTGTTAACTTAAATAACCACATCTGGTTAACATGAAGAACCACATCTAACAGTTCCACTTTCATTGATGCAAGGTAGGACTCTATGATATGGGGGTAAAATGAAAAGAACAATAGGATAGTCCAAAACATCTACTTGAAGTTGCAAGGTGGTCCGGGATGATCAATGACTACAATAAGCGTCTATAAGATATATGGAGATGGAATCTTTCATTAGAGGAAATTTTATTTTAAAAAGTTAACATTGAATTCTATGTCATAATGTGTAAGTTAATTAAAATCTTTTATAATTCCAAAGAGATACAGGTGTGACTTGGCACTGATAAAAATTTTAATAATATAACTTACCTATCTTAAACATGAATGGTGCCCAAGTGACCCAAAACTATATTATATATTAAAAATAAAATTAATATCTTATT
This sequence comes from Pinus taeda, assembly GCA_000404065.3. Classification (NCBI taxonomy): domain Eukaryota; kingdom Viridiplantae; phylum Streptophyta; class Pinopsida; order Pinales; family Pinaceae; genus Pinus; species Pinus taeda. Next base: position 20,377 of record APFE031479170.1, read on the forward strand.
CTATAAGAGTTATAGTATCGATAATATTTTTAATGTTGTGTAATTAATTTAAATTTTAAGTTTACTTTATTAATTTAAATTTTATTAAATATTGTATAAACAAATTAATTTAAATATAAAATATATATACTGTTATTTTGATAAAAGCGCATTTATTTGGTTAATTTAAATTTAAATTTAAATTCATTTTTATTGAATCTTATGTTAAAATATGTGTGTGTGGGGTTATTTATTTTTAACGGCGTGTAAGTAATTTAAATTTTAAATTTATTTTTTAATTTAAATTCGAGTAATTTAAATTTTAAATTTACTTTTCTTAATTTAAATTTTATTAAATCTTGTTTTAGCAAATTAATTAAGGATAAATTATATATATGGTTATTTTGATAAATTTCACATTTATTTGGGTAATTTTGAGAAAAGTAAAATAATAAAAATGATATATTAAAAAATTGTCTACATAACATTATTTTATTAATTTCTTAATTTTTTCTTAGATGCCTATCTTTGAGTTGAAATTTCTTCTAATGTGAACAAATTAAAATGCTTTTGTTGGATGATAGCACATGATCATATATTGACATGGAACAACTTACAAAAGTGTGGGTTAATTGGTCCTAGAATATTCCCTTTATGCATGGGGGGCAGATATGGATCATTTGTTGATCAAATGCTCATATGCGAGGCTGATTTGGGATGGGGTTTTGAAGGAAGTGAAGCTTCGTTTCGTTAGCACTAATCAACCCATGTTCATATGTCTTCTATCATGGTTCACTTCACATAGGTAGTACAAATCCCTCCCATTATATATCATATGGATTATAAGGTGAAGTAGTAACGCTAACATTTTTTAATCAAAACACTGCGATTGTTAGAGAAGACATTATCAATGCAGATTCTTTTTTTAATGAGATCAAGTCAGTGATCAAGTCTAACAAAAACAAGAAATGAACATTCATTGGTGTTTGGAATGAATATCCGGTTGGATTTTTTGACAGAGCCAGCAATAGAAGGAAATGTGGATGTGGTGCGGTCACAGTTACTAAGCCCGATAATTTCTTCCACTTCTACTAGGAGGGAGGAATGGGATCAAACAACAAAGTGGAGATTATAGCATTATGGGGAGTCCTTATCGCGGAAAAATGGCTAAGATTAGACAAAATTCAAGTATACAAATATGCAAAAGGAATCATTGACTAGGTAAACAAGAATACTAATTTCAACCCCCCCATACTTGCAAATTGGATGATGAGGATTGAGAACCTGGGAAGGACTTTTAATCATATACATTTCGAGCATATATACAGAGAACAAAATTAGACAACGAGACTCATATCTAAAAGGGGTATTTCGAAGGAAATAGGTAAAAAATATTCTCACTCTTCAAGAAAGCTATCATGGTAAATGCATGCAACACCAACTTCTCTTAGGAAACATTTTAACACAGACTTGGTTTTGATGGAAGTTTTGTATCTTTCAAAAATGGAGGTGTTCATTTATGAAAATGTAATGGTTATAAGCTACAGTTTGATGTTAAGAAACATACTTTTTGTAGAACAAGAAAATAGAAATGTATGGGCATAAGAATGGTAGGATAAGTATGAAAGGATAATATAATGAATGAAATCTAAATTATATACTATCCGTATATTTTAATACAAAGATAATGTTTTTTTCTTTCTGAACAAAAAAAAAAAAATAGCATTCAAAATAAATGAAACAATCAAAAACCACATATTAAAACACAATCGATGGGGACCCTGAAAAGAACCCCAACTATGTTACTGCGTATCCACATTCAACGAAAGTACCTCTATCGCTTCTCTCGTACAGAACACCTCTATTTTGGGCCTCCATCTCCCTAAATCCCATCAATGGTTTTTGGCCTCCATTGCACTGTTTCCTGAACAACCCATCAACAACATAAAAAAAGACTCCTAATCCTTTACTTTTACCTTTTTTACTAGCACCTCGTATTGAAAATTTTAAGACAAATTAAACTTTAAGACAAAATATATCTTTTTTCTTTAAAATTTGTCTTAAAAGCCCCCTCTGTATAGTAGTGTCAAATGAAACAACATACAAGTTGTATCTAATCGTATCAACAGAGATCGAAAGGACAAAAGAGGAATTGATGTCAAGGAATTCTTGTCATGAAAAAATGTCACATTCTTCAAAGTCGACTACCCCCACAAAACGAAGAGCCCAAAAAATCATTTTCTTTATATAAGATAATGTGAATGGTAAGTGAAATAGCAACCTCGGTATAGGCGTGGGATAGTAGTAGCCTAAAATTCAGCGGACTTAGGGTGCACTATCAAAGTCAATTTTGCAGTTTTTAGATAATATTTTCTAAACTTGATATGTTTTGTCTTAATTGTTAATTGTCTGAAATGGGTTTTGTCTTAAGTGGCCATTGTCTTAAATATATTTTTTGGTCTTAAAATATTTTTGTCTCAACTACTCTTGTCTTAAGTATAAAGATTTGTCTTAAAATAATTTTGCCTTAAATATAAATTTTTCTCTTAAAATATTTCTGTCTCAAATTGCTTTTGTCTTAAATATAAAGTTTTTCTTAAAATATTTTTGTCTCAAATTGTTTGTCTTGAATTATGAATTTTTGTCTTAAACTATTTTTTTCTTTAACATAAATTTTTTTCTTAAAATATATTTGTCTCAAACTTTTTTTGTCTTAAATTATATATTTAAGACAACTCAATTGATATTAAATTCTAATGTAAAATAACTAAAATAAAAAGTGATTTTTTAAGACAAAAGGTTTATTATTTCATCTTAAATAAAGTCTCAAAAGTGTCCTTGGTGTAGATGGTGCAGTAGTGTGATTATTGACAGTTATTAAGACAATCATTTTCACAATGCAACGTTGAAACATGGTTAACCATGGTTGATTTTCATATTGAGACAATCCTTGTCACAATGTGACCATGGTTGACTATGGTTGACTATGATTGATTTTCATATTGAGAAAAACGTATGATAAACCCTAAGATAAATATTATAAACCAAGGTGTTATAAATTAAGATATATAAAATGTAAACTTTATTTCCCGCTTTTTATCGTTTCTTAAAATAAAAGATAAACGAGCTTCCGCAAATATATCTTCTGTGCATGCTTGATATTTTTTGAAAAGACAAATAAGAGAATGTTTAATTTTTTTAAAGAAAATAAATAATCATTAAAAATTAAAATTAAAGAAAATGTCACTTAAAGTAATGTCCATTTAAATTATGGATAGCCCAAAATATTAATCATTATAA
>APFE031479170.1:24125-50023 GCA_000404065.3 Pinus taeda
TATCATTATACGCATTTTGAAATTAGAATTATTAAATAACAGCAAATTAGAAACCAACCTTTTTATGAAAAACATTTTAAGGCTTAACCAATAAATAATTTTTTCTATAATAATATAAAATGATGGATTTTCAGAACGGTTCACGATCCATTTTCCTCTCCCCTTTTGTTATGTTTGTGACATGTGTTCATTATGCTATGAACACATGTTAAGCCACGTGTTATGTGTTTATTCCGGGTGGGGCATTCTAAGAATTTTCCCCACAATTCATTGTCAAACCATTTGAATTTTCTCAAGTCATCCCGTTCACTCACCATAAAATACATTCATAAAAGTTTTTAAAATTGAGAGACTTTTTTTCAACGTGTTAGGCAATTATCTCTTGAATTATGGAGTCTTCTTTCTCCAATTATGAAAAAAATGTAACTCCATTGGAAATCCTATTCACAATCAAGTCTTTGTTTCTCTCAATTTGGGTTTTTGATCACTATTATTCAATTGTGGTCTGAGTTTGTAGGTTTTGTTTAATTTTTGGTATTAGAACCACATTAACCATTTCCTAATATGTGTAGAAGTATGTAGTGTTGTTTAAGTGCACATTAGATGCAGTAAATGTCATCATATGATTGTAGAATGTATAGTGGGAAGACTGGTTATTCGTGTAGACTTAAAATTGTGTGCTTTAAACAACGAGTTTGTGAATTCCATCGAATGTAGAAGATCGTAGAAGTTTTCATGAATCATTCTCTTCCTCTAAACAATTTGAATATTTTGTGTTCGCATTTATCTTTTGGCCTTTGAGCTCACTCTCTTTTTCTCTGAAGGATTGTATCTATCCATGTATACTCTAATTCTCACAGAATACATTCATTTTCTCCTTCATCCTTCCATGCTCACCTAGTGGAAACTTGACTAGATTGCCTATTTACAAAGATGTGAAGAAACTATATATTCTACCTTTGTCTTGGACAAAGCAACTATTTTCTAAAGCTTTAGCATTCCACTAATCAATCCACCTGTAAGATTAAAGAGATATCTTGTAGTAGATCTCTTGTTCAAGTCTCTAGCGTAATATGAATCAACATAGCCACATATTGAATAAGATCAACCACTAAAGATGATACAATGGTGACTTGTGCCTCTTAAATACCAAAGCACCCATTTCACTGCTCACCAACATCGAAGCATACATTTCGATGAACCTATTAACTACTCCAAATGCATGTGAAATTATAGGTCTTGTAGACACCATCTCATACATTAATCTACCTACAACATTTGCATATGGTACATGAGACATATACTCCTTTTTCTTCATCAGTACTAGGAATTAAACCCAAAGAAAGCTTAAAATGGTAAGCTATACGAAAATTCATAGGTTTCACATTGTTCATGCAGAACTTCATAAGTATCATAAAGATCATCCCATTCTCACATGTACAAATCAATTTATGAATTTATTTTGATTATGGACAAATTGTAAAGGTTGGCCAACCATAACCTTCAATGTTGCATATAAATACAAGGAGCCTCCTCATTTTGGTATCACTCTCATTCATATTTCTCTCTCTCATCTTGATTGGGTACGGATTTCCGGACACCTCTCTCCCCACACGTGCGAAAGGAAGACTAGATTTTCTAGCTACTGCATTGAACAGATTTGACCAAAATTTCAGGAGGCTAACTTTGACTAGCGTTAACCCTATTTGACCGTGGTTTTGTGAGGGAGACTTCCGTTTGGGCAGGCTGCAATTATAGGCACAAAAACCGAGGGTTTTTTACCCCAGCGTTGACTTCCCTAGTTCTGGTTACTGCATTGACTATTGTTGACCAGGTTTGACGAGTTACTTTTAGACTATTTTGGGCTCATTTTCTTGTTGTTCGAGGCCGTGTTGACCAGGGTTGACCAAGATATTTTGGAGGTCTATTTTAGCTCTGTTGACCAGCGTTGACTTTCTAGTTAGGGCTTTCTGTTTTTCTTGTTTTGACTGATCAGATTGGGCAAGTGAATATTGTAAATTGTACTCTCTCTCTCTCTCTCTCTGTGCTAAACTTTTGAAGAATTATAAGAAGAATTGATCAAGGGTTTCCCCACATTGGGGTTTGTCACTGCTGGTGCCATATATTATGTCCTCTTGTCTTGGCTAGTCTTCTATTGTTATTGTTTACGTTCTATCTGCATTTGGCTATCATGATGATGTGATTGCTAAATTGGATATTGATATTGGGATTATAAATAAATTGAAGTAAAATTTCTCCAAGCATAGGACATACCATTATTATCCTAAAATTAACAATTATACTAGCATTGATTCGAATCATTTGACCAAGAAGTCAATTCTTATTTCCCTCATAACTAGTTTTGCATGGAGTTATTCCTCCTTGGCAGCAACAAAGGTTCTCTGATTAAATAAAGGTGATATTCTTATACATCAATCACCTAACCTACGATGTAACCATATTTATAAAAAAATTGTATGGAACTTTGTCAACCAAATTTAAAACCATCCAAATTATTAATTAAAAAGAAAAAGAAAAATATATAACATTTTAATAAAAGAAAATATATTGTATCAACCATACAATATCCATAATAGCATATGTGCTTCTTTCAACGCTTAAGAAAAGCATCCTTAATATATTTTATCATCATTAATATATTAAAGATTTAAAATAGATCACCCCACTTAGGATAAAATTCTATGGTTGCCACCATTGACATTTTTTTATGACTTTTTATCATTAAAAACATCAAATTAATCATAAAGTAAATCATTCCACTAAATTAACTTCGTTGTTAGTTTTATGAGATTAAGGTAGGAGTCCATTTCCTTTTATTTAATATAATTTTCTAAATAGTGTGTAGGATAATTTTATGGAAATGAGATTTGTTAGAGCTTGTGATACCTTGGGTTTTTATGGAAATGAGATTTGTTAAGGTTTGTTTCCTATTTGTAAATGGTAATTTAAACATAGTGCATGATTTGGTGGCAACACCAAACATGTTGATGGAGGGAGAATGTAATTGGTATATTTCTCCATGAATATTGATGTGGGGAAACATAATTCGATGGTGTGGTTTTATGGAAATGAGATTTGTTAGGGTTTGTGATTCTTTTGGTTTTTATGGAAATGAGATTTGTAAGGGATTGTGTTTTATTTGTAAATCTTAATTTAAACATTTTATTCTTGTATCGTGCATGCTTTGGCCGCAATACTAACCATGTTGATGTTGTACCAAACATGTTGATGGAAGGAGCATGTAATTAGTATATTTCTCCATAAATATTAATAAGGGGAAATATAATTGGATGATGTGTTATTATGGAAATGAGATTTGTGAGGGTTTGTGATTCTTTAGATTTTTATGATGGAAATGAGATTTGTTAGGGTTTATTTTTTAATCGTAAATAGTAATTTAAACATTTTATTTAGAATTTTTATTAAATGTTATTATTATAATGTATGGGTTTTTTTAATTTGACTTATATAAATTTAAATTTTTAATCTCATTATTTATATACTATTTAGTTGCAGGCAATCAAACTGCCCCACAAATTTTATAAAAAAATATTTTAAGAATCTATAAAATTATCTTAAGAATAGCGTGAATTTATAAATACCATACAAAATTATTAGAAATTTAAATATTTTTGCAAAATTATTACAAGACATTTTGCATATTAAAAACTCGCGACATGCACCCGAAGTTCTAAAATTTAAAATAATTTCATCGAGCAATCGACGTGAATTGAACACGCCATTGACGTATAATATTGTCGGGCCCTACATTCCTATGATAAGCACTACCGTTGGTGTGAAATTCATAGAGTTAAGCCATGTGTTATGCGCTCATTTTGGGTGGCGTGATTTGGTACAAAAGGAAATAAGGCAGAATATTAGATATAGGACCTCATTCAAGGGTGAGAATAAAGAAAATTTTGCATGGGATGGAAACGAAAAGAAGGGATAAGGAAAGAAATCTCAATCCAAACCAGAATCCAGTCAAGGGGCAAGAAGAAAGATTTGTCGAAAATTAAATGCTTCCATTGTCATGAATTCAGGCACTATGCCACGAAGTTCCCACACCAAAAGGAAAGCAAGAAGACCTCAGGAGGAGTAGTAGGTGAAGCCTTGGCTTCAAAATTCAAGCTTGAATTTACCCCCATGGCATTCATGGAAAGCACATTGATAGGGAGTGTTTGGTGCTTGGACTCAGGTGCCTCGTTCCACATGACATGGTGTAAAGACTTTGTCAATGACTTAGAAGACAAAGATTTGCAGATGCACATTAAGATGTGGGAGAATGAAAGGTATAGCTTGGCCGGGATTTGTATAGTCACATTTCAAAGGGATTTAGTCTCCCCGCTAGGCTAAAGGATGTCATGTTCATTCTAGACCTAACGAAAAATCTCATCTCTGTTGAAGTTTTGGAAAACTGTGGTTATGGTGTGATCTTCAACAAAGGAAAGAAATTCCTCTGAACGGCCATGGGACAGGTGAAGTAGATCAGGGTTCGTGGGAAGAACATGTAAAAACTAGATGTGGAAGACTGTGATGCATTAAGAACAAAGGTGGAGAAGGTGCAGATTCATGATGTCAGTGAACTTTGGCACAAAAGAATTGGCCATTTGCATCATGGCTCCCTAAAGATCATGCAACAGATAACCACATGCCTCCCCAAAGGATCACTTGAGCAGTAGGATGTATGAAAATGATGTACTTTGGGGAAGTACACAAAATCCGTATTCCATGAGTGGGATAGAAAAACACATGCAGCCCTAGAAAGGATCCACTCTTATGTCTTTGGACCTTTCTCAACTGCCTCCATTGGAAGGCATAAATATTTTGTCATTTTTATTGATGACTTCTCACAGAAGTGTTCGATCTTCTTCACGAGTAAGAAGAAGGAAACATTCTCCAAGTTTGTAGAGTTCAAGGAATTGGTTGAGAAAGAAACTGACAAGAAGGTGAAAGCTCTTAGGAGTGATAATGGAGGTGAGTATGTGTTGAATGAATTTAATTTTTTTTATGAAAAGGAATGCATTTGATGAGAGTTGATAGCACCCCACATCCCACATCAAAACGGGGTGGCTGAGAGAAATAACGGTAGCATTGTGGGAGAAGCAAGGGCGATGTTGCATGACCAAGGCCTACCTTTGCATTTGTGGTCCGAAGCATGCAACACAACAGTCTATTTGCAAAACCAGAGTCCTCATCAGATTCACGACATGATTACACCGGAGGAGGCTTTCTTGGGGAGGAAAACGGATGTGTCACAATTCAGGATTTTTGGAGCCTCTGTCTACTACCATGTCTCCAAAGAATCGGGGAAGAAGCTAGAGCTGACGATAAAATTGGGGGTATTTGTGGGTTACATGAAAACTCCCCACAACTAGTGTGTTTACTTTTCATCCCTTAGAATGACAGTTGTGCGAAGGGATCTAAAATTTGAGGAGGAGAAAGTGATGTGGTGCTCTCTTGAGAGGGAGCTTTAGATACCACTAGGAGAGCATATTTTAGCTCTAAAGGAGGAGCCTCGAGAAGTTGTGGAGTAGCCACAAATTGAGGAGTAGAGAGTGGAGACAACCACTAAAGAATAACCATCCAGAGAAAGCAGGAAAAGAACCATGGAAGCTGAGAGACTTGTGCAGGATGTGAGGGATAGTTTGGGTGCTCCTTCAAATGTATGTAGACAGAGACAATCACCAGATCGGTACACTAGCTACATGGCTCTAATCAATCAACTTGTAGAGACAAATCCATCCTCCTTTGAGGAAGGAGTAGAGAAACATGCATAGGTTGATGAAATTGCGAAGGAATATGAATACATTGTAAAGAACAGTGTTTGGGAAGTGGTCCCATGACAAACAAATAAATCAGTTGTCGATTTGAGATGGATCTTCAAGGTTAAGCACGCAATAGACATAAATATAGAGAAGTATACAACCATATTTGTGGCTAAGGGGTACTCTAAAGTTCAAGGAATTCACTATGAGGATACCTTTGCTCCTGTAGCAAGACACTCATCCATCAGATCAATTCTTGCTCTGGCAACATAGTTGGTGTGGAGGATCCACTAGATGGATGTAAAAATAACATTCCTCAATGGAGTTATTGAGGAGGAGGTATACATCAAGAAACCAAAAGGATTTAAGACTTTTGACCAAGAATCTTGTGTGTGCAAATTCAAGCGAGCATTGTACGGTCTCAAACAAGTACCCTGTGCTTGTTACAGTAGGATCTATAGCTACCTCACTGGTTTGGGATACACCAAAATTGAAGTAGATGCAAACCTCTATCATATATTGGTAGAAGGTAAATTGTTCATTATTGTCTTATACGTTGATGACTTGATTTTAACTAGTGATGAACAACTAATCAGATCTTGCAAGGAGGACCTTGTAAGAGAATTTGAAATGATGGACATGGATCTCATGCACTACTTCCTTGGATTGGAAGTATGGCAAGGCGATGGAGAACTCCTTATCTCTCAATGAAAGTATGAAAATGAGATATTGTATAGATTCTGGATGGAGAGTTGCAAACCCATGGAGACACCTCTAGTGGCAAACTAGAGGAAGGAGGATGTCACTTAGGGTGAGGAAGTGGATGCTACGATTTATCGGCAGCTAGCGGATTCATGAATGTACCTTGTCAACATATGACTAGATATGTGCTATGTAGTCAACCAGCTGAGCCAAGCAATGGTTAGGCCAACCAAATTATTTTAGAGGGCAAGTAAGCATGTTTTACAATACCTCATAGGCACTACCCAGTTTGGACTATGATACAGACTGACAGAAGGAGTGAAGCTGTGTGTCTTCACAAATGCAGATTAGGCGGGGCTTTCATTAGACCGAAAGAGTACATCAAGTGCAATTTTTAGTGTTGGGTCTGCAGTTGTTTCCTGGTACAATAGGAAGAAAATATTTGTGGCGTTGAGCTCGACAGAAGCAAAATACATGGCTGCAAGTCAAGCAACATGTGAGACGATATGGGTGAGAAAGATATGTGTTGGATTGTTTGGTTAGATGATGGATCCAACTGTGATCTACTGTAATAATCAGAGTTGCATCAAGCTCTTTGAGAATCCTATTTTTCACGATGGATACAAGCATATAGATATATGGTATCACCATTTACAAGACTGTGTAGAGGCAGATAATGTTGTTGTAGTACATTTCGACAAAGGAACAAGATGCTGACATTTGGACAAAGGCCTTGTTAAGAGGAAATTTCGAGTTCCACAAGCACGGGAAAGAGGTGGGTGATAACCCCTTTCTTATTGAGAGGGAGCATTCAAAAATGCAGAAAGAAATTCTCAATTTGATTTTTCCTTGATTAAATTGAGAAAATTCGAATTTCCACAACAGTAGACAACTAGGATGATGTTAACTTGTGTGACATGGCTTGTGTCACCCAGTTCAGTCAATAAACTCGAGTTGTAGGAGTTAGAGTTCAGTTAAGCATGTGTGATTTCTAATTTGTAGAAATCAAGGTCAGTTATTGATGAGAAAAAATCTTGGGTATTGCCCAAAATCCCTTTTCATATAAAAATTCGGGCCTGGGCCTGTGGGTTATGGGCCCGCCAGGCCTTATAGGAAGCGATTTCACTTTTAAAACCTTTTCATTTAGACGTGGATCTCTATTATTGGACTGCATAACCATTTCAATTATTACAATATAGGCGTTAAGGGTTAAAACCCCGCCCCACTCATAATACAAATTACAGGAAAATATGTTTATTTAAAAGAAAACATAATAAGCCGCCTTTATAAATATTGGTGGTCACATGCACATTTAACTCCGATTTAATCTCAATCGGTGATCGAAGATCATACATCGCTGATCCGATGCGATGTTATACGCTCCATTGATCACAGTGATCCAATGGATCCTGTGCATCCATACCTCATCCGCTCCGCTTCTCAATACTATAACTCGGTCGATCTATTCCACTAGGTTTGAATCCGCTGCACGATATAACGCTTTTTCACACAATTGCCATACCACTTTCCCTGCGACTTGAGATTTCGTTCTCCTATGACTAACACCTGCACACATTGGGTTCACTGCGCAATTACATAACCCAGCATTCCACGCTGTTCACAATCTCTGTCAATTCAAATTAGACTTCATATATATAAACGTTTAAGCGATATTTTAGATCGCCATCGATCCACGAGTGATCGATGGTCGATCAACCAGCTCTCAACACAGGATTTAATTCATTTATACAATACACATATACATGCGTACACAACTCACAGTAAAACACGCTTTCATATATTATATAAAACACAATATAACCAAGGCATTGCAGCCTTAGTCACGGTATCTACACCGATTACATTTTTTCTCACTTACAAAACGCCTGTCTATTTATCTCTCGATATATCTCACGCTCTCAAATCTTTGTTTTATATACATAAGAATATTAGATCGGAAGGATCGATAAGATCTGATCCTTATTTTCCGCCAACGAAAGCCCCACAATTGATACATGGCTGATACTATATTCATCAAATTCGCTTCAAATCTGTTTTATATGTGTTTTAAAATAGATTTCCCATATTTTCTCCTTCGATTCAGCTCGACTATCCACGTACTCTTCACTCGACTTTGGATTCCTCTTCAAATTAGAAAAGGGTCAGATGCTCCTGCATTAGACTCTCGAGGTAAAAAAAAACATATTGATGACCTCCTGGTCATATAGTTCCCCTGGTCCTCAGCAATTCTACCCACTATATCTCTTTAGTGGAACTGCCTTCATGATCTTCTGTGAGCTGCAACTAACCTCTGCAGTAACAATCTCCTTCTGTTACACGACACCTCACCAAGCCCTCCGCACTCGGTCTTTTGGCATCCTTCTGGTTCTCTCCTCTGAACCAATTGAGCACACCTTGCTCTAGGTTGCTGCAAATCTTCTCACCTCCCGCTGCCGCCATCTGCACGACAGTAAGACCACAAACTCGCCAGTTTTAGCACAACTGTACCTCCTGCTTCTTCTTCTCTCTGGAATCCTTCTCCTCGCAGGAAACTTTCCCTACTCTGATACCACTTGATGAAAAAAAATCTTGGGTATTGCCCAAAATCCCTTTTCATATAAAAATTCGGGCCTGGGCCTGTGGGTTATGGGCCCACCAGGCCTTATAGGAAGCGATTTCACTTTTAAAACTTTTTCATTTAGACGTGGATCTCTATTATTGGACTGCATAACCATTTCAATTATTACAATATAGGCGTTAAGGGTTAAAACCCCGCCCCACTCATAATACAAATTACAGGAAAATATGTTTATTTAAAAGAAAACATAATAAGCCGCCTTTATAAATATTGGTGGTCGCATGCACATTTAACTCTGATTTAATCTCAATCGGTGATCGAAGATCATACATCGCTGATCCGATGCGATGTTATACGCTCTATTGATCACAGTGATCCAATGGATCCTGTGCATCCATACCTCATCCGCTCCGCTTCTCAATACTGTAACTCGGTCGATCTATTCCACTAGGTTTGAATCCGCTGCACGATATAACGCTTTTTCACACAATTGCCATACCACTTTCCCTGCGACTTGAGATTTCGTTCTCCTATGACTAACACCTGCACACATTGGGTTCACTACGCAATTACATAACCCAGCATTCCACGCTGTTCACAATCTCTGTCAATTCAAATTAGACTTCATATATATAAACGTTTAAGCGATATTTTAGATCGCCATCGATCCACGAGTGATCGATGGTCGATCAACCAGCTCTCAACACAGGATTTAATTCATTTATACAATACACATATACAGGCGTACACAACTCACAGTAAAACACACTTTCATATATTATACAAAACACAATATAACCAAGGCATTGCAACCTTAGTCACGGTATCTACACCGATTACATTTTTTCTCACTTACAAAACGCCTGTCTATTTATCTCTCGATATATCTCACGCTCTCAAATCTCTGTTTTATATACATAAGAATATTAGATCGAAAGGATCGATAAGATCTGATCCTTATTTTCCACCAACGAAAGCTCCACAATTGATACATGCCTGATACTATATTCATCAAATTTGCTTCAAATCTGTTTTATATGTGTTTTAAAACAGATTTCCCATATTTTCTCCTTCGATTCAACTCGACTATCCATGTACTCTTCACTCGGCTTTGGATTCCTCTTCAAATTAGAAAAGGGTCAGATGCTCCTGCATCAGTTATCTAAGCTTGTTTTCTGTGAAACTCATTCTAACTATTGAAGGAACTAGTGGAGGGTCAGTTAAGCAGTGGGACTTCAATCAAACTCAGTGATCATCCAATTAATTCATCAATCAGTGAAAAATATCTAGTGCATGCAAAGAATTTGAGTTCCCAGGGATTGGTGGAGATTCCAAGGCAATGTAACATCAGTTGTAGTCTAGTCTTGAGTATAAAGGTGTTGCATGCAGTCAAATGACCAACCTAAGGAGTTGTGCAATCCATTTTGGAGGAATTCCTAAATAATAGGGGCATAATTCCTCAAAGAACAATGCAAGGAATAGGAGCTTAAGGAGAGGAAGAAATTGACTAAGTCTAGGTTAGAGCCTTTATGTGAGTAGAAAGATAGGTTATGCACTTTCAGGTTGTGCTTAGTTGAGCAAAGCAATTGTAATGCATCTATATTCATCATATTAACGCAAGCAGACATTTGGATTTCTACTAGATTGTTTTCCCCAGAAAAAAATACCATTTGCACGTGTGTGATTTCTTATTGCATGTCTAAAAATTTTGTTCTAAATTGTGAATTAATGTCCACAGAGTAGTAGATTAAGTTTGTGTCTTGTGATTTTGATTAAAAATTCATGAGAAATTACAAATATACATCATAATTTGTATAAACCCCCAATTTCCTTATTTGTTTACCTATCAAAATTTTTTCCATTTGATATAAAAACATTTCTTTAAACATCTATTTATATTAATTTACATAAATATTTTATGAAAATATTCTTTATTTCTATAAACTTTCAATTTTTAGTTTACCTATTTCAAAATATTTATTATTAACTCTCTTTTTATAATTTATATTAATTAAAATTACCATGAATTATAAACATTCATTTTTATATTTTAAAAGCCATGAATAAACAATATTTATTATCTTTTAGTAATAAAAATTTTAAATTTATTATAAAAATAATTTAAATACTAGATGATGAAGATGTTCATGTTCAACATATTATATTTAAAAAATGTTCCACATAGTTATATTTAAAATTAAAAAAAACTGAATAACCATTATTTAAAAAATAAAATATTTTTATATTTTTTTATCTCTGATTGATTAATTAATTATTTATATATAGTGGCTAAAAATATAAAAATAACCAGACCATATAAGATACCAATGAGTTGAGATTTCAATTTAATTTCAATTAGATTCTTATTTCAAAGTCAACAATTATTAGGTCACTATAATGATATTTAGTGATGACGTTGGGCTGATATTTTAGTCTGTACATTAAAAAAATATAAAAAAAATTCAAAGTTAAATTTTGGTTCATTACAAAAATTAAGAATGACGTACGCTTGCCGCCAGCGTTAGAGCTACGTGGATCGAGACATTACGTCAGTCTTTGCTTGACATACTGTGACTCCACATTCGCATGGCCATCGGGAATCGCGTAGTTTAACAAGTGGAAGAGTTGGTTGGAAAGTTTTGGAAATTCTAGTTATATTTAGAGAAAATTTGGCAACAATATTTGTAAATCAAGTTATAATTGTTAAACTTCAAAATTTTATAAGTCTTAAAGATTTTTAATGGTACTAAATCTATTTTCACCATAAAAAACAAACATGATTCAAATACTATCTTTACAAAAAAATTTAATTTTTTTTTGCCAAAATTTCAGCCACTTTTCGTTATCAAAATATTTCCTCCAAATAATTAAACGACTCTAGTCATAATGGATATTGCCCTCCCAATTTTCCTTTTAATAATCCATTTTTCGTGTAGCACCGTGATTCTTTTAAGGCGTGGGATGTTGAATTTTGCGACAAGTCATATCTAAGCTTTCTCCGCAATTATTGATTAAGAGTTCATGTTGGGGATCGTGGAGAATTAACGCCCAACATATAATTTAAATATAATTTCCATATAATGGAGTGATACCTCTCAATATCATTATACTTAATTAATTAAGTCGTGAGTATATTTTGTGTACTTACACGTTACACTCTTTTTCACATATTTCCTAATTTTAATTTCAGTGACCTCTACATTAAATATTTTGTTAATTTTCATAAAAAGTAATATTATATGAGGATTATCCTCCTCTTGAAGCAGTTTCTCATTTTTATGTAGCTTTTATTAAAATTGAGCTAAAAAATTTTCATTAATTATTTCTTATATTATTTAAAGCAAATAACCTAGCAATTAACAGTCATTTATAGCTTCTATATTACTAAGTAATATCCCCCTCATCAATTCATTTTTAATCTCTTTTAATAGTTGATTAATTAGTAATATAACCATGACATAGTATGGTTATTTAGGGCTTTTATTGACTAATTTAAATATATTAATTAATTAATAATATTATTATTTTTATACATAAATCAGTAAAAATTAATCTATTTATAATACCAAATTAATCTGGGATTACCCTAATTTAACTTTTTTCTTAAAATCAATACATATAACCCCTCTTAGTTTCTATTTAGGACATGTATATATTAATATAAATTAATTAACTAATTATTTTTATAGTATTGATTATATATATTATTATTTGATACTTATAATCGTATAATGCATTACTATTTTAATAAATTAATTACAATTAGGATAACAATCATAACTAATTAGGGCTCTATACAGGTTAGGGATTTAATGAATAATTAGATTAAATATTAACATATAATATATAATATATATTATATATTATATATATATATATAATATATATATATATATATATATATATATATATATATATATATATATATATATATTATATTATATATATAAATATATTTTACGGATAATGAGATTATATCTGAAATTAAATAAATGGATTATTTATACCAGATTAACCTAGCTCTGAATTCAATAATATTTTAATATTAATTTAATTACAGGAAGTTTGACTGAGGTTCTTGAATGATTAAGTAGCCGTTAGAGTTTTTAGCCGTTGGAGTCTCTGCGTGGACTATTTATAACGCTGAGCTAGATCTGTATTTTCAACTTGTCCTGACGATGAACCACATGTTGTTTCGAACGCGGTTGGCAGAAATCTTTCTTATGTGATTTACGCGGAAGCTTCTCCTTATTAATATTATATGAATTAGAAATATTTTTAATAATATTTTGGAGGTTGTGTAATTGTTATATGTTTTATAGTTTTCAGTGTGAATATGGTGGAACATTTTCATTAAATTATGATATTTTGTTTTTCAAAATGCATTTTTGAATATATGTATATGGATTTATAAAACAATTTAATTATAGAAAATATGAGTTTGTATAGTTATTTATTTTTATATGAAATGATTCAAAATAATTATGAAAAGCAAAATAGGGATTATGATTACACCGGAGAGGCACTCTCCAACTTAGTGCAGTAGAGATGTAATGTATTGTTTAACATTTTAACTAAGTCAAATTACATAGAAATAAAAATAAGACAAAAATTAAATAAATAAATAACTAATGTAATGTAAACACTTTAACTCGCTTAAAATAAAATAGTATTTTTGAATATATGTATATGGATTTATAAAACAATTTCAATTATAGAAAATATGAGTTTGTATAGTTATTTACTTTTATATGAAATGATTTTAAATAATTATGAAAGTAAAATAGGGATTATGATTAGACCGGAGAGGCACTCTCCAACTCAGTGTAGTAGAGATGTAATGTATTGTTTAACATTTTGACTAAGTCAATTTACATAGAAATAAAAATAAGACAAAAATTAAATAAATAAATAACTAATGTAATGTAAACACTTTAACTCACTTAAAATAAAATAACAAAGTAAAAATAAAAATACAAATAACTCTATAAAAAATAAAAATGACATATAATATTAACACATAGTATTGAGAATCCATGATATTGACCCATGATATCCATGTGAGATATAGTTTATTTAAAAAAGAAAATCTAGTATATTTTTCATTATAGCATGCCTTAATTTAAACCCAATCTTAAAAACATATAAAAAATGATGATGAAATCTACCTCAAATAATTATGAAAAAATATGAGCTCGGGGAACTATTATTATTCAATTTTGTATTTTTGTTATCTAAAATTCCATTATGAGAAATGGGATCACTCTTCTCATGTATTTTCGTATATTTCTTCAAGAATCTATTTTGTATTTTATAATGGGATCACTCTTCTCATGTATTTTCGTATATTTCTTCAAGAATCTATTTTGTATTTTTCTACATGGCTTTGTAAGGATCTTAGATTAAGTGAGAAACTCAAAATTGTGAGAGATTTCATTTTTTTAATTTTTAAGATTTTAAGGTGAAGATGGAATTTTATTGTTTTATATAATATTATTTATTATTATTATTATTATTATTATTTTTATTTTTTTTTTTTTTTTTTAATTAAGATTTTCAAAAAGATGGTTTACAAAATTCATCTCAACAATTTTTGCTCTCTCATTTCGACTAGATTTTTTGAGAATAGGGATTGGAGAATATTATAATAGACAATTTACAAACATTATTTCTGAAAGGCTTTTTAGCCTTAGAATAACTAAATTAGATAAAAAGGAAACGATACTTACAACAACATATCAAGGAGGTGGGTGAGGGGGAAGTACAAGGGGAGCTACAAAGAAACCAACTCAATCATGCATATGGAAATCAATATGTTCCACCCTCACTTCCAAACTACGAAGGTGGTCATCAGTACGGAAATGGTTGTGTCAGAGGTTGTCCAACTGCTCCAAAATTTCATTTCGGCTATATTGAATGTTATTAAAGTAGGCCATAATTCCACTTTGGTCTTCATACCTGTGGTCCCTGAGAATATCCATATTAATTTGTATGCATAAGAGTTGTTCAACAATAGATTCCATGGTGGCAGGAGCTACTACATGACTAGGCGAATAGGCTGGAGAAAGAGCTTCAACGTCCTCAATGTCCCGACTAATCGAATTGGTAGTTCTCTAAGATATATATAGTCTTGCTTGGGATTGTACCACAAGACCTATGGGGACCAAACTTCCCAGCCTAACCGTTGGACAATATCCACGGGGCTATCCACATTTGTATTCTCTCAATAGTCTCTGATGCTATTTACGTGTAATCATACATATTTGGTGTAAAATTTTCCATGCACTTAAAAATATTTATTTTCCACACCAATCTCTTCCAATCCATGCAACAATTAAGTTTTGATATTAAAGCATGTAATATTTATGCCAAGTTTTAAAAATAGTGCTTCTATCACCGAATTATGAACTAATGTCCTACACTCTTAAAATTTAGCGTAATTTCATTTTCTTGCATGTAGTACATTAACCTATGGACACCAAAGTCAACAATATGCATGTTCAGAGATTAGTGGTTCATGTGTACACTTACAACCATCACTAAAATCATTGTTGAATATGCATTATTGGTTCATGTGTAGACTTACAACACATTATTAGTTCATGTGTGCACTTACAACCATAAATAGCAACCATCACTAAAATCATTGTTGAAACTATTGTGGAAACTAATTAAAGTTGCATAACAATAATTATGTGTGTATAAAAGCACGTGGTGGCAATGTGCAGAAAAGAAAAAAACGCAGTGACATTACCACCACGTGGCTCTTGTATAATTATATGAACATATGATTATAGACGGAGTCGAGCTTTGGTAATTGTAGCATATTTATGTTCTTCTTTGGCATCATGGAGAAGTCTCCTTAACCAAACTGCGTCACACATTGTTGCACACATTGGTTGATACTCTACTTCTGCTGAAGACAAGGATGCAATATTTGCTTCTTGCTGCTCCATGAAATGATCCCAGACCCACTGTTAAAATCATAACCTATTATGGATTGTCTGTCATCCAGATTTCTGGCCCATTCTGAATCTGAAAAACATTTCAATCTAACATCAAACGAATCAATATATTTAATTCCAAAGTCTAAGGTTCCTTGAAGATACCTTAAGATGGCTTTCCCTGCCACCCAATGATTCACAAGAGGTTTTGACATAAACTGGCTCAAAACACTGACTGCAAAAGCTAAGTCTAGTCTAGTTGTAGTCAAATAAATTAGACTCCCAACTAGATGCACATACAGTGTTTCATACACCTCCTTAGAACCATCATCATTCCGAAGTTTGACATTCTGATGCACTGAGGCAACTTTGTACTGATCCATTCTAAACTTTTTCAATAAGCTCCTGACATACTTTCCTTGAGATAGAAAAGTCTGGCCATAATCTCTCCAGACTTCAAGACCCAAACAATAGTGTAACTCTCCAAGGTCTTTCATCTCAAAAACCTGTGACGTCTGCACTTTGATTTCTTTAATGAGCCCATCAACATTCGCTGTAATAATAAGATCATCTACATATAAATAAATCAAAACAATTTTCCCCATTTCATTAAACGCAGTATACAGATTTGGGTCGTTCTTGCTCCTCTTATAACTATATTGTAAGAAAAATGAGTTGATTTTTTCATACCATGACCTAAGTGCCTATTTTAAACCATACAATGCCTTTTTTAATTTGCAGAGTAAATGCTCCAGACCCTGTTTTATCAACCCTTCGGGTTATTTTAAATAAAACTCTTCTTTCAATTCTCCATTTAAAAATGCATACTTCACATCTAGTTGGTGTAGACTCTAATGATGTTTTGTAGCTAAAGCTATCATCATTCTAATAGTGTTTAGCTTAGCTACTGAAGCAAAGGTTTCGACATAATCAATTCCTTCTCTTTGTGAGTAAACTTTAGCTACCAACCTCACTTTGTATTTGTCTACACTACCATTAGATTTAAATTTAGGTTTATATAACCACTTGCAACCTATAGGTTCTTTCCCTTCTATCAATTCAACTAAATCAAAGGTTTTGTTTTTAAGTATTGACTCATATTGCTCTTCCGTGGCTGCCCTCCATTCATCATATTAAATTTCTTCTTTATAATTTGAGGGTTCAAGGGCATTTAACATGCTAGCTATAAGAGCATGATCCATATATCGTGTTGGTGATTAAGTTTTCCTACTTGATCTCCTTAGTGGTGGACTTGCCTCAAATCTGTCTTGCTCATTCCTTGGTGGACTTGGCTTGCTAACTGTACCCGCATCACTTGATCCTTCCTTTTGCTACTGATGCTCATGCATGTCCCTTGTTTCATCACTTCCATCTTCCACTAGAAAAGGCATGTGCCACTCTTCATTTCCTTTATCACAGTTTCCATCATCAACCTTCTCATGGAATACTACATCTATACTCAGAAACACTTTATGAGTAGAGGGATTAAACAATTTATAAGCTTTAAACTATGTACAATACCCAACAAAAATGCCTTTAATGGCCTTTGAATCTAGTTTATTCCTATCCTCTTTTGGAATATGAGCAAAAGATTTTGACCCAAAAACTCTTAAATGATTGACTGCAAGATTAAAACCTAATAAATCTTCGAATGGAGTCTTAAAATCAAGACATTTTGTTGGACTCCTATTCTTTTAAATACATTGCAGTTTTTATTATTTCCGCCCAAAAACCATTAAATAGGTTCTTACCTTTTAACATGTTACGTGTACACTCCACAAGGGTTCTATTCTTCCTCTTTGTAATCCCGTTCTATTGAGGAGTGTGGGGTACTGTGAACCGTTGAACTATCCCATGGACCTTGCAATATTTGATGAAGCCACCTTGCTTGTATTCTTCCCCTTGATCTGAGCAGAGAATTTTGATGAACGTCCCTATCTATTTTCCATGCTTTTGAAATCTTTAAAGTATTCAAAAGTATGACTCTTTTTTGTGAGGAAATATACCCAAGTAAATCTTGTGCAACCATCAATAAATAATAAAAATAATAGGCAGCTCCTAATGACCTTGTCTGCATCGGCCCACATATATCAGTGTGCACAAGATCTAGTATATCTCTCTTCTTTCTATCTAATATTGAGTGAAAATAATCCATGTGCATATTCTGAAGAGCACATGCTTCACAATCAACATGAACATTTTTTAAAACAGGGATACCATTGGCCATACCTTGTTTATGAAGTAGTAGTAGGTCATGAAAATTGATATGAGTGAATCTTTGATGCCACAAATTCTCTGCAGACATAACTAAAGAAGTCAAGGCTTGGTGTGGTGCACTTCTTACATTCAACTTATACATGCCTCCAACTCGAATACCTGATGCAATTGACCTCATTTGATCCAACAGATTTTTAATAACACAATAAGCCTTAAAAAATTATACCTTAAGATTATGATATGTTATCTTAGAGACATAAATTAGATTATTTTTAATTCCTGGTACATACATCACATTTTGAATACGCCTAATATTTCCATCAAGTAACACCACAAGAATATTTCCATGCCCCTTAATCTGGTACCCTCTTTCATCACCAAGGTAGATATTAGCACCACTACTGGTTTCTTTAAAATTTTCAAACCAATACATGTCTGTTACCAATCATGTGAGTGGAAGCTCCTGAATCCACAAACCAAGTTTTTGTCTCATCATTCTCGACAAAGAAAGCAGAATCAGATACAAACAATCTGATATTCTGATTCTGATATTCATCACCAAAGTGCCCTGCATGCTTCTTATGTCTATGTTGAGCTTCATCAAGCTTCTTCTTATGGGAATTCCTAGAAATGTGACCAGATTTACCACAATAAAAACATTTAGATCCCTGAATCATTTCTAGTCAAAGACATACCTTGAAGTGGAATTTTTTGTGGTGTACCTCCGGTTTTTTGTCCTGCACTTTCTTTTCCTCTGAAAGGATTTTTCTTCACCATTAATGCTAGATCTGAATTCTAGGGTTTCAAAGTCATCCGCCTCTCTTCCTCTTGTATTAAGATCCATGTCAATTGCTCGAAATTGGGGGATTTCTCCCTTGCATTAAGGCCTGTAATAAACCTCTGATAATAGTCAGTCATACCATTCATGGTAACCGTGAAGAGATCAGTGTTTCATATTGTCTCCCCTATATCATCCAACTTATTTCTCAGCTCCTTGATTTAAGAGATGAATTTAGCAACTAATTCACTCTCGTCCATTTTGATGGAGAGAATCTTGCTCTTAAGGAACAATAAACGATTTGTATTCTTTATCTCATACAAATCCTTGAGAGTTATCCAAATGTCATTTACTAATTTACACTCTCTGATGTGAGGGATAGTAGTCTTTCATTGACTATTTCAACAACACTTTTACTTTGCTCTCCCTCTTCTCCCAATCTTGAATTGTTGTAGTTGTTCTGCCTCCAGTTGTAGTCAGCTTCAATTCATCCCCATTTGTAATCGCCCATGCACTTTTCCCCTCAAACAGGGTCTACGACTTCAATTTCCAATTGGAATAATTGAACCCATCAAGCTTATTGCTCTCATTCAAGTATGCTTTTTCCATCTGATTATTCATTGTGACAGGTCTATCTATGAATTTGCTCCAAGATCCCTTCAACCTCTAGCAATTGATCAAGGAGCGAATTTAATTACCATATATGTTAGCAATCGATAGATATCTCCAGATCTAGAGGAGCATTCTAAAAAAAATACCTCTTTCCAATAGAGGCCCCATGATGGGTGCAAATATCGAAAAACCGTAGTCTTAAACAAATAATTAAAAAAAATGCTTCGATATATAGGCTGACCAATGCCGCCAATTCTCACCACTAGGTAGGTCTCACCACGAGGCAAAATTCTTGGTTGATGCTCGATTGTGGCTTCAAATAACTTTTTGCAAGAACTAATGCTTAGGCCAACAGATTCCATGCTCAGGAAAACGACGATCCACACTCAGGAAAACAACGATCCACACTCAGGCCGACGGATTCCTTGTTGTGAAGGAGTCATAAACAAACTGCTTACAAGGTTGTAGCCACCCGCTAACAAAACCACAAGTTTGACTCTGCCACCATAGATCAACTATCCTGCTCACCGAACCCAAATTTGCCAAAACCTCTGCATATCAATCAACAATTAACGAATTCATCGAAATTAAAGACAATGTGACATCATCTCCAACGCAAATTTCCAGAGAATAAGACATGTTGAGGGGTTGTGCTAACACGAAATGGTGTAAGGATGGTTTTATCAATGCGTGATCGAACCTCAAATCTACACTGATCGCTAAAAAAATCTGATCAGTTCAACATGTCTATTTGAAAAAATTTCACGTTGCTCGTGTTGGCATGCCACAACTCCTCCACCTTCCACAAATTTTCGGTCTCAATAATGTTGGAGTGGGGTTCGATTCCTTAGGAACTAATCCTAGAGATCGTCGAGAGAGGAGCATGAACGCATCCTGGGCACATTGTCACCGCACCACACGCAGGTTGGGTACACGTTCCACAATCCACGCATTAACAACGCACACAGTGGAATTAACAAATGCGAAACTATAAGATGAAAAATATCAAGATGTCAATTTGGCTGTTGTTGAAAAAAAATTCAGTTGAAGAAGTTGAGATGTTGAGAGAGAGCAAGCAAGGGTTTCGATTTCCAATGGCAGGGAAACAACAACGAGGGGAACTAGTCTTCGAGCCAATAATTCTCAACAACACTCTCGATTTCAAAAGATAATTGATGCGTAAAATCCAATCTGGATCCTCACCTACGACAATTAGATGCCAAACAAAAAAAAAAAGCAGATCACACCTTCAAGGACTCGACCTCCCAAGACACACAGGGCTATAATCCCATGTATTGATACAATTTTAAATTGGAAGAAACAACATAATATATTCTTCCCTAGTAAATAATGCCTCCACATTTTTAAGGCATGAATTACAACAACTAATTCCAAATCATATACATCATAATTTTGTTCATGTTTCTCTAGTTTTCGTGACTCATATGCTATGAAAACATTATCTTGTAGTAGCACACCCCCAATCCTTCTAAACAATCATTCGTGCAACCAATAAACTACCTATTTGGATATGCTATCCTTAAAATAGTAGTTGTAGTCAACATTTGCTTCAGTTTGTTGAAACTCCCGTGACACTTATCAGTCCATTCAACCTTTGCTCCCTTTTTCTGTAGCGAGGTAATGGGGTAAAATAGCTTTGAAAACCCTTCCAAAAATCTGTGGTAATACCCAAAAATCCCCATAAAGGAGCAGACCACTGATACATCTCTTGGAGTTGGCCAATTCATAATGGATTTAACCTTTTCAGGGTCCAATGCCAATCCTTCTTTGGAGATGATATGCCTCAAACACTGAATTTTGGGTTTGTAAAACTCACACTTGCTGCTCTTCGCATAAATTTGATGCTCCCTTAAGGTTTGTAACACCAACCTAAGATGCTCTTGGTGCTATTCTTGATTTTTAGAATATATTAAAATGTCATCAACGAAAACTAATACAAATCGGTCAAGATACTTGTGAAGCACGTTGTTCATTAGACACATGAAATTTACAGGTGCGTTGGTGAGGCCAAAAGGCAGTACCAAAAATTTGTAATGACCATAATGAGTGTTGAAAATTATTTTATGGATATCTTCATATTTTATGTGTAACTTATGATCACCAGTTTCCAAATCAATCTTTGAAAAAATGGTTTCCCCTCTCACTTGATCAAACAGATCATCAATCTAAGGGAGGGGTATCTGTTTTTAATGGTTAATTTATTCAGTTGACGGTAATCAATGCACATTCGGAAAGTGCCATGTTATTTTTAACAAACAGTACAGGTGACCCCCATGGTGAAAGACTGGGTTTGATATAACCCTTATCCAGTAGTTCTTGTAATTTCATCTTCAACTCTAGTAGTTCTGATGTACTTATCCAATAGGGAGCTCTAGACACAAGGATAGTGCCTGGTGCTAAATCAATGGTGAAATCTATGTCTTGATGTGGGGGTAATCCTGGTATGTCTTTTGGAAATGCATCTGGAAATTCTCTAATGACTGCTAGGTGTTGGACACCTAATACTCTATGCATTAGTGTGGAAGCCAAATAGACTAAGGAAGAATAAGAGACCTTGGGATGTGGAACCCAACGGTCACACCATGTACTATAAATGTATATCATTTGTTAATTAAAAATGTACTCTGGCATTGTGCACTATTTTAGTTGTCCTCTCTACTTTTTCACTATCCTTCCTGCAGAAACATTACATTTACCTCAGGGTGAATCCTGTTAGCTATATTGTAGTCGCGATTTCCTGCCCAGTTCTATAGTAGCTCTAAGAGAGACCAACGGTTCCATATCAATTCCACTGAGCGCTTGCAATAATTATCAATCTACACTTAGTCCTTTCATTTCTCAGACAATGTACAAACTTAATCCCCATTCTCTATGCATTGACTCATATCCTTTGTGCAAAGTTTCATTCTATTAGTGCATTGGTTGAATGTATATTATATCCATTAAATGATATCAGGCTTCAAAGAATGTAGCGATGAAGTTGGGAATCCTTCAAGTTATGCAACGATGAATAGTTTGAGCGATATGCACATTGAGCCATGAGTCATTTAGTGGGTAAAACCCCTGGAATACTATGTTAAAACTCAGATGTAATCGATTTTCCTGCATTGAGTTTTGAGTAATCTAGTCTCGTAATTTTGCACCGTAATCCTTCTCCACTATTAGAAATTTCCAGAGGCTATGTGAACACTACTGCCATTTCATCTAATGGTTTACTCTTGGATTTCAATACCCTGAACCATGAATACCTAGAAACTACGCTCTAAGTACTGATACCGTGGATACCATCTCTATGAGCGCTGAATTTTCTACGACTTTGAGTTCTTGTGAGACTATCTTTTGAGCATTGAAGCAGCCCTTGACTAGTGCGTGTTGCATTGGATTGTGCATTTCTCAACCACTACTTGTTAGTTTTTCTTCATCATTGTGCATTTATGCGTTAGAGTTACTGGACTGCCATTTTCTCCTGAGACTGCTGACATATCAGTTTCTTTTCCCTGAATGCTTGTCATATTGTGGAGTTTTATTTTTGGCATTACTCCCCTAACATTTCACTACATTCTCTCAGCGCTTCAGATTCTTATGCATTATAATACTCTCAACACTTCAGATTCTTATGTGTTATAATACTTACCTTTTTTCCATCACTACACACATCTGGCTCTGTCAGAGTCTCTGTCGAGCGTTGTAACAGTGGATGTAAAAAATATATACATATATGTCAGGTTGCACCAAAGGCTCTATATTCGACCAACTTCCATTTCTACAAAAACCCAACACAACCTCTGTTGAACGTGGTTGCATCTAAAATGTTGGGCTTTTGCTACTGTTAATGAAAGTTGTGTTTGATGTGGTACAAATAAATTGGGTTTTGAATTGAATGTGCCCAGGTCTACTCACAAAGGACTAGTTCTCGTGTCGGCTGGATATTTCTTTGCAGAGAAGCAAATCGAGCATCTATCAAGGTTTTTTGTAGTGCTCTGATTGTTGGGTTTTATTAGTTTTTGAACTTGAAAGGAACAATGGATTCAAGGATGAAGTTGTCGTTGCTGGTCATGCTGACACAGGTCGACATCCATGGATGAACTAAAGAAATAGTGGTGTGGCTACTATTGGCAACATATATTTTCAATTCTCTCACTGAACTTTCCAGATGATGGGTTTTGTGTTCCAGTTTTGTCAATCACACACATAAACCATTGGGTCCACTTCATCTTGCAGAAGACGAACCACAAAGAGAACCTTATTGTGCATAAGGATAGTGTTAGCTAGTTGAATTGTTTATGAATTAAACATTCAAGTACCACATTAATTGTCGACCAGGGAAAGTCTTTTTATTTCAAAGGCACTGCGGTACTGTATGTACTTAAAGTCTAAAAGCATCGAAAGCTGTAGTATACGTAATTCTTACGCTATGTCATTACAGTACTTGTTAAAATGAAAACAGTTAATTAAAACTACAAATCTGAAAAGCAAAATAATGGACGCTCTGTTGGCAGAGGATCAGGACCCTATCCTCCAGATGGGGACGTTCAGCACCTACCCATGTAATCAGAATTACTGATGCACACTACACTCTCATTCACCGGTGAGAAACAAACTCAAAGATCAATGAAACAGAGTACTAGTAAAACAAAGAATACCAGAGGTAATGCTATCAAATCCACACAGAGTACCGAAAAGGAATTACTGCACACTTACACACTTGACAGGAAAGTAAATGGGTGAATCTTGTGAAGAAGGTGGGCCCAGTCCCTCTCACAAGATTCCCCAGGAAAACGAAGACGGGATTAAGTGCTCAAAACAGTTTTATATTCATCTGCCAAAAAGATCAAATACAATAGACTTGCTGATGTTCTCAGAATCTCAGTTACAGACTGACCATAGACACCGACCTCTCGTTTCATGTAGATGTCTCCGCTTTATAGCGGAGACATCTATTACAATAGAATATTACAGCCTATTCAGTTAACCCATTTTGTAAAAAATAAGCAATTCAGAGTGCTGTTACAATAGTATGATAATACATCCTTTTCTTGAGCTTTAGCTGTTACACGACGGGTAACTGATTTTGACTGTATTCTCGGGATCTTCATATTCCTTCGCCATTTCCCCATGCTGTTCATGCTGACTGTGTTCTTCTTTCTTTAGACTTCTGCTTTGATTATGCCACGTCACAATTCTCTAGATAACTGCCATCTGTTGTCCATGGCTGTTACAAAATAGCTTGCTTTAGGTAATTGCTATTGTTGGTGTTGCAGCAACTGCGTAGTTGCTGTTTCTGGTGTTGCAGCAACTGCGTAGTTGCTGTTTTTAGTGTTACAGCAACTATTCATTATAACTCCTGCAAGCTTAAGACAATTATTTGACAATTTAGTCAGCGTTTCCAAGGATAAGTATAAAGATATTAACGAATATGAAATAAACAATTAAACATAGACGTGCGGAAGGTTACTTCATACCTTGGGGTTAATATGTCATTATAAAATAAAAGATTTCACTTATGACTGCAAAAAGGGTAATTATGCGGCAAAAGATAAGGTTAAAAATAGGTCAATTGTGAGTCCCAACATCCCCCCCAACTGAAGAGATTGCATGTCCCCATGAAATGTCTAATCTGAGTCTGAGTCGGAAAACTGGGACGAACAATGAAGATTACTAAGACAATAGCTGTAGGGAGTATCATCGAACTTGTCTCTGAAACCACAAACAGTTCGCATCTGTTTCCATACTACTGCCTCTTCTCTGTTAGAAAGTCCAAACTGACCCTTATACTGATCACCCGGCAACCATAAAAGTGGGAACTTGAATTTGTAGCCTATCCAGTTCTCTGCACAAATTTTCACGCTTTCAACATACCGAGGTACCCTTGATAATGCTACTTGCAGATTTGATGGGTTATACGGGTGATATTCTTTCCTTTCTGCGGGGCAGTTATCCCAAAATAGTTTATTTTCTTCCACAGCCAATGATGCTTTGGTTTTTATATACTGCTGACAGTCTGTTAGGACCTCTGTTCGCAGTTTCATAACATGATCCTTCATCTTATCATTGTCTATCATTTTTAAATGCTGCAAAATGAAAGTGGCAGCGTTCTGTGGTTCAGTCCGAATCCACAAAAGGCAATTTTGTTCGTTCTGGAGGCCTGAGACATAGGCATTTTGCCAGGTGAGCTGGTTTGCCAGAAAGGAAATGAAAGCTCTCAATTGTATGTCACCTACTACAAGTGTCATATTAATGTTTCTTTCTTCAGACAC
>APFE031479172.1:0-15807 GCA_000404065.3 Pinus taeda
CTCACGATATGGGCAGGAGATTGCCCTCCAGAGGCGGATGAGCCACCAGTTATTTTTGCAAAGCTCGGAGCCATATTTTACGCAGATCTGCACCAGATCTATACACCCTCCGCAGAAACCCTTCGAACTGGATAATAGTAATACGATTATGCCAGGTATAATGTTGAGTATTTCTGCAAAAACCCTTTGCAGAAACCCTTCCCACGGGAGAAACGAATCAGACACCCTTCGCACGGGAGAGACCAAGGAATCAGACACCCTTCGCCTTCCACAAAAGATCTGGGGGCGATCGCACAAGAGGCGATCTGGAGCCGCAGAAGAAGAGGCGATCTGGAGCCGTAGAACCCGATCTGGAGCCGCAGAAGCCAGAAGAGGAGGCGATCTGGAGCCGCAGAACCCGATCTGGAGCCGCAGAACACCAATGCCGAGTGAAATTATGCGGCAGCGGTTGATTATGGATTAATCATCGAGCCGCATAAGAAGATCATCGAGCCGCAGAAGAAGAGGCGATTCTCTCAACGAGCCGCAGAAGATCACAAATTAAAAATCACAAATTAGGAACAGATACAAGCATTAGGAACACTCGCCTGAGGTTGGAAAGCACCAACCCAAAGAGAGAAGAGGATTTGCCATTGACCAATAGGGAAGGTTTTCCTATATGTTTTCTGTTTTTTGCTGTTGATTTTAAACTTTACATCAGCTCTACATGTGTAAAAATTAGTGCTAACTGGGTCTCATGTCATCATCATCATCAAATATCCTTATAAACAGGACAAGGCCCATCAAGTAGGTGTAATGCTGAACTTGGTGTGTCTTGTCCTCTCTGGGATAAATCTGCTCTCAAGGCAACGTCCTAACTCTAGGTGCTAGCATCCAAGTTCTTAAATCAAGGTGAGAATTGTGCACAAGCATCCCAAAGTCAACACAAGTGTCCAACGTCCTCTGTCAAAGTGCCCTTTGCAATCATCCAACGGGGTTGGTTATCCTCCCTAAAGTGCTAGAGAAGCATCATACAATCCCTCAAGGGATGGCGACTTTACCTTGGTTCAAAGATCTAACGAATACTCATGGAATCAAATGAGATCATCATCATGGGTGCAAGAATCATAAGAGTATTAGGGTGGGCTATATTCATTGAATCGGGCTTACTTCATTCTTAACATGTTAGATTGGTTGGGGTTTGATTCTTTTTATTAGCAATTTATGGCATCCATTCAAGTGGCCAACAACTAGAGTTAGTGTGAATATTTTTTCCTTGAACCCAATTATTTTGAAAGTTCACACAGTCACTACTGAAGAATATTTATCAATTGACAAATTGATTGTAGTACTTGTTGAAATTCTCAGCAAGCAAACTGTACTGGAAGTCAAAAGTTTTGAACCTTTTCATCATTTGAACCATGGAAATTGTCACAACCAACTAGAGCACTAATTCAATTTTCTAAGACATGCTTTGAGGACAAAGCATACTTTAAAAGGGAGGAAATGTAATGTACATAAAGTATGCAAATAATAATAATAATATGAATGTATAAGAAACACATTGCCAAATAAATATAAACCGTATTTAATAATTATGTTGATATCTTGAGTGGTCCACTCTTGACCATTCAATGTATAGTTATACAAAGTCACATACACCTACAAATCGTCCCCTTCATACATTTATAAAGTTTAATATTCATTGTAGATATTATTCTGTCTTGTTTCATAAGAGCAATCATTGTTTGAAACAATGTCATTATTCTATCATGTAGTGTTTTCTTTTCTGATAGTTAAGGTAAACATGCTCCTTTATAAACGTATGCTCTACGCTAATCTCGTAACTTAGTGAACAATTCTTTTCATGTAGTATATAGTGTACACCTAACAAAGCTCTTTGTTCAATGACAATATTTTTTATTCTAGATTAAAATGGTGCTTGCAAGTTCCTTGTTATTATATTTTTTATGATGTGATTGACTGATGATATAGGGAAGCAACAAGGAGATTGGAAGAATTGGTAATTTTTGGAGGGTTTAAAGATACTAAGTTTTTGGAGAAAACTCTTTACCAACAATTCAATCAATTGAAAGACAGGTACATTTCAATTTCTAGTGCAATCCATTTGTGTCTTGTATTTCATTTAGATTTCTTTCCTTTCATTGAAATTTTCTAAAAATGCTTGACAAAAAAAATCATTACTCAGGTTTTAACTATAGTTTTAATGGGATCTGAATCGATGCTTCAATAGTCATTGACAATTGTTATTCACATATATAAATATACTATTAGTAATTTTTTTTAGAATTGTTAAAATTGATATTTCCTAATTTAGAATTAGTTTGTTTTTTCATTGTTCACTGTTTGTAGTGTCCTCTCATTAAGAATTTTCACATTTTTTTTGTCTAATTGGATGCTTATACTTGTGGTTGTACAACTTAGCTCTGAATTGGCTTGCCTACTTGAAACTTCCTTGCTTAGGTTTTCATGTCTAGTTTTTTATACCTATAGGTCCCTGAGGTCTACCTATGAGAGTTTACAGCTCTAGGGGTAAAACCCCAATCTATCTTCCCATCCACTTGTGATGGTCAGATCTAGCTGCTTGTTAAGTTGTTCATAGTGAATAATGTAAGTGTTATGTTTTAAACCTGCATTGGAATTTCCTTCTGCTCAAACTGTTATTTCTTTTCATAGTTGTTTTTCTTGGAAGTTGTTTCGAATGGATACTAAAGGACTTGATGCTGATTAATTTGTTCCGTCTCTCTCTCTCTCTCTCTCTCAAAGTTGCTAGGGTTTCTTGAGGACTAGGGTTAGAACTTAGGGGATCATCCTTTGGAGATTTTGAGATGAAACTTGTTACTGACCAAAAGTGGGTGATCACTAGGTGAAACTTTTCTCCTTTTCATCTCTTGTAGCCGGCAGCCAGCATCCCCTGAGAGCCACTTTGTAGCCGATGTGATGTGCCATTCATATCTCCGCCATATGCATTAGTCATATGTTTCTTCACCCATTTGTCAAGAGCACATGTTGGAAGGTGGGCTTTTGATCAAAAGGTACTTTATTCATTATGCAATCGGGTGCTTATGCTTGTTTGTATTTGGGCATTTTGGCATGGATTGGCTAATTTTCCACTGCTTTATGCTATGACAATTACTTTAGCTCAATTCAATCCTTAATTAAGCAATCTTTTCAGTAACAATTAATTCTTCCAATAATCAACAATAATTGAAGATAGGAGATAATCATGAACATCAACAAGAGACACCGATTTGGTCAGAGACCAGGGAAGAAAACCCCACAAGGGGAAAAACCCTTTGAAAATTCTTCTTCTATTAGATTGTCATAAAATGTTCAGCAAAGAGTACAATGAGCCCAAATCCAATAGATCAACGATCCAAGATCCAAAATGCTAATGAATAAAAGTCAAAGCTGGTCAACAGTCATAATCTGCAATTTTGGTCAAAGGTCAACAACAGTCAACATGGCCTAACCATTCCACAATTTGGTGGTCAAAGTGTTCCAATCAAATGCACCCTCAAGTGCTGGTCAAACAGTAAAAAACAGTCCGAAAACACCTAGTCAAACTAGTCAAATGAGAGAGAAACTTCTGCGGGCAAATCTGCAATTTTTCCTGCAGGCAACCCAAGTCAAACTGCTCCAAATGCCTCGGATTTTGTGCCAAAAGATGCAGCCTGATGAGACAGAGATACCCCAGAAAAATCAAAGTCAAACTCTCCTCCAAAGGTCAATGTCAACACTGGTCAAAGGTGCAGAGCATTTCAGATTTTCGTCCACCTATAATTTCATCCTCCTTTCTGCCCACGAGTGAAAAAGAGCTGCCTTAGACCTGTACGAACCAATCAGATTGAGAGAGAGAAGATGAGTTGATGTGTGTGATGTCCAAATGAGCTTGAGGTCACTTGTATTTATATGTGTTGGAAGAGGGGCAATTTGGCCTTAGGCCAACTTTGACAATTTGTGTACCTGTGGGCTTGACTTCAAAAATACATTTTTCTGTATCCAAATTCAGTTCTTCAAAGGTCAATTTTGGTCCTCTCGAAAAGAGAAATCTAGTCCAATGATTGGAATTTGTCACTGAGCTGCCAAATTAGCACACCCTCTTAGTTAGGGAGAAATTCCGATTGCATTATGTGATCATTGCAAATATCTCGTCATCAAATCATGTTTCATTATTGATCATCTCGACTCAACTCTTTCTGCTAAATCATTCTCAAATCTAAAGAAGAAGAATCATAGGGGAGCTAAACCTACCACCCTCTATCCATCGAGGAGCCACTACTACCACCTGAAATAATTGCCAGCGAGGAGCCAATGTTACTACCTGGGAATCATCTGCCAACCGGGAGCCCAATGTTACTACCTGGGAATCATCTTTCAACGGGGAGCCAATGCTACTACCTGGGAATCCAAAGACAATAGGAGGGATGCCACTTATCTTATGAGGTAAGGATTGCACCTATCCCACTGCTTGGCGATAATAGGAGGGATACCACTTATCATAAATGTTAAGGATCACGCCTATCCTATTATCTATTGATCTTCCCACCTTGACCCTCAAGAGTCAGTGGTAGCACCCCTGCATCTCTAGCTTGAGCGGGATGCCACTTATTGTAAATGGTAAGGATCACGCCCAACTCAAGCAACCAACACCCATTGGCCAGATGGGTGGGAAAGACAGATGCTAACAGGGGTATACTCTGTCAAATCCAAAGTCCCCTCAACGCCAGGAGCTCTAAGGCTCAATTCCTTACCCTGGGAGCTCAAACAGCGGGGAAGAGCATAGCTTAATGTCCTTGATCAGCCGGAACCCTGACCCAGGAGCGTCACATCCATAAGACCAAGCTGCTCTATGTTTGCAATTTGTTCATCTGTCGAAATATGACGGAGTCTCACATTTCCTCTTTGTACCATTTCATGTATGTAAAGATATCTGATCTCAATGTGCTCGAATTTGTCATAAAAAATGAGATTCTCTGCCAGCTAGATTCCACTCTTTCAGTATATCACTATGGTATCTAGGGCCTGCTCAAACATCTCTTCCAAGCTAACAATGCATCCTACCTTGGTCGTGTTTAAAGAAATATACTTTTGTTTCCAGCTTATCCATGATATCATCATAGATCATAAGCAACACCCAGAGGTGTTCTTCTCGTAACTAATGATTCCAGCCCAATCAACATTGGTGTAACCATGCAGTCTCATATCTTTGGGAGTGTATCTCAGACCAAGATCTTTCATCTCGAACTCATAATCCAACTCCTTACGCGAAATCATTAGAGGCTCACTACTTGTCAAGAATATATTGTCAATGTATAAAACCAAAATCAAAGTCATACCTTGGACTAGTTTGAAGTAGAGGTTCAAATCGACATGGCTTCTTGTGAATTCAAGCTTCACCATGTAACTGTCAATTCAGGCATACCAGGCTTGGGGAGTTTGCCTCAAACCACATAATGCTTTCTTTGATTTGCAAACGTGAGTCTTCTTGTCTTGTACTTCAAACCCCTGAGGCTGCTCAATACATACTTCTTCCTTGTACTTTTCAATGCTTCCATCTGCTTCATGCTTTATATTATATAGCCATTTTGAAGTTGCATTAGACTTTCCTTAACGTCTTGGAACAACATCCCATACATCATTTTTCATTATCAATTCTTCGACCATAACATCCTTCCAAACTTGTTTTTTCACAACTACTCCATTCTGTAATATTCTTAATGGAAATTTTACAATGATAACAAAGATAGCAACCCAAAAATTTAGAGATTGCATACAAATAAGCCATAAATTTCTCCAAATCCACAAACTGGCCAAGATTTTATTAATAATAGTTGTTGTGGTACAAATGAGTTGGAGAAAATGCACTTGAGCTTGCACAAGGAAAGCTACAAGCACCTGGTGATGAATACAAGAAATCCCAACAATGACAATAGCAAGCTCCTCCAGCGAACTGTGCTGTTGCTCCAAAAATGCACTGCTGCTTGAATTTTCTCCCTGATTTTCCCACTCTAGATTGCCCAAAAAATTCTCAGAAATTGGGAATGTAATCTTTGCCCAAAACCTAGAAAAACCTAAAAAGGGTTTCTCTTGGTTCCAACCCTCAAAATTTGCCCCTTCACAGCTTGGCCCTCCTCCAATTTCGAATTCTGCTACTGTGACGGATCCTGTCAATCTTTGCTCTCCCA
This sequence comes from Pinus taeda, assembly GCA_000404065.3. Taxonomy (NCBI): domain Eukaryota; kingdom Viridiplantae; phylum Streptophyta; class Pinopsida; order Pinales; family Pinaceae; genus Pinus; species Pinus taeda. Next base: position 6,189 of record APFE031479172.1, read on the forward strand.
ACTACAACAATCCTCCTCAAATGGCCCTCCAAATGATTTCCCAGCACCCCAGCTCCAAACTCCCCTAGATGATGTTGCCCCAAAGGAGCCTCACTCCAATGATTGTGTAGTCCTGTGTATGAGGAAGTGAGAACTGCGTGTAGGCTGGTCCACTTGGCTGTAGTTGGCCTCCAAACTCCTGAAAATGATGAAAGAACACTCCTGTAGCTTCTCCAGTCAATTCCCCGACAACATTGCTCCACAAACAAGAAGTGACTTCTCCCTGTGTGCAGCGGTGGCTGCTAGACTGCTTGCTCTACCCCTAGAAGTGCGTGGGACCTTTAGCTAATGCTTCTTCTAGTCTTAGTGATGTAGGAAAGGCTTGGGTGGCACTCGAAGTCCACCGAAGAAAGGTTGAGCCTCTCTCCTTGGGAAGCTCTTCTTCTAAACAACACAATATTGGATCAGCTGAACAGCTAAGGCAAATTCAATTTTCAAATAGACAAAAGATCCCTATTGCGCCCTCATTCCTTCCTTTTGTAATTGTTGTCCATGCCTTTCTTATGGGTCCCTCCACCAATTTGATTTGCCTTAAGGAATTCAAATTCCTTCTTCCCCAAGTGAATACTTCGTGTGGGCTCCTTATTCCACTAGCATACAAATAAAGTATTTCTCCTATGTTTTCAACCAAAATTTTCCTTGAGCTAGTATTAATCAAAATTGTCAAAAATTTATTTTCCAAACAATAGGAAAATTTAGGAAGGAACATTACAGTCCTCCCCTCTCGGATGTTGCTTAACGCCAAGCAACAATAAAACAAGAGGCTGTAAATTCTACTCAATTCTACCATGTAGCGTCCTCCTTCGGTTAATCTCTAGTTGACCAAAAGCTCCTTGACCACCCCGTTTCTCAACTTCCTCTCCCGGGTCTCTAGTATGAGTTCTGGTGTCAAAATCAAATGCCCCTCATCATCCAATAGAGGAAACTCGGTTGCTGCTACAACGTGCTGTTCCAATGCGTTTCTCAGGGATGAGACATGGAACATGTTGTGAATCTGGCTCTTTGAAGGCAACTCCAACTCATAGGCCATCTCACCTACCCTCTTGACCACCCAATAAGGCCCATAAAAGCATGGCCGCAGTTTTTCGGCACCCTTCTGCTTGAGTGAAGATTGTCTATATGACTGCAACCGTAGGTAGACCATGTCCCCTACTTCGAACTGTCTCTCCACCTCGTGCTTATCAACATATATCTTTTACTGATATTAGGCCACCTGCAAATTGTTCTTGAGAGCCCAAAGAATCTCCTGGCTCTCTTGAACCTAGTCCTTGGCCCCCAGGGCCCTGCTATCTCCAAACACCATGTTAGAAAAAGTAAGAGCATCGTACCCATAAAGAGCTCAGAAAGGGGACATACCAATGGACATATGGTAAGTTGTGTTGTAGCAGAACTCCCCAAGATGTAGCCACTTGACCCACGCTCTCTGCTTCCCAGTCACGTAGTTGCTCAGGTACCCTTCCAACCATTTGTTCACAATCTCTGTCTGCCCATCAGTTTGGTGGTGATAGCTAGTGCTAGGTGTAAGCTCTATCCCCACTAGCCAAAACAACTCTTGCCAAAAAGACCCCATAAATCTGCTCTCCCTGTCACTCACAATGGTCTTGGGAAGACCCTGCAACTGGAAAACTGTTAAATTATGGTATGTTCTATGCTTAGATCAGTTTACTTATTTTTCTTCTTATTAGCCACATATAGCAATCACATATACATTAAGTAAAGTGCAGATAGAACATTAAATGATCAACAAAAAACAAGCCAAGACAAGAGACACAAGATGTGGCGGCTAGCCAGGAACAAACCCATTGTGGGGAAACCCTTTGATCAAATCTTCTTTTATCTTCAATAGTTCAGTAGAGAGAAATAGTACAAAATCTGAATTCTGTAATTTTATATCAGCAGTAGCAAACTCTAGATCAACAAAGTCAAAATTGGTCAAACTAGCTGAAATTGACCTCCAAAATACTTGGTCAATTTCCGGTCAACTTGTCCTCGTACAACTTGAAGAAATAGCCCTTGAACAGCCCCAAAAGTTCAGTCAATTTGCAGATTCTGAAGTCAACTTGCAGCCCTAAACTAGGGCAGTCAGCACGGTCAAACTAGAGGTCAGATCACCTCAATTTTCGTGCCAAAAATTGCGGCCTGCCTAGGAGAGGCAACCACACCCAATCTACACTCTTGGAAGGTCAACGCTTGGTCAGCGCTGGTCAAAGAGATGACCTGCTGCCCTAGCATCCTTCTTTCTGCGTCTTCCTTGCCCTAGGACGTCTTCCTTTCAGCGACACGTGTGAGAGAGAGAGAGAGGCTCCTTTTATGCGTAGAAGAGAGAGAGAGAAGATGAGTGAATTGAATTGTCCAAATGAGGAGAATGCTCCTTGTATTTATATGCAAACGTTGAGGTTGAATAAACATGATTGTTGGGCTTCTGAGCCTACATAAGTTTGTTGGCCGACCTTGACAATTTGTCCATAATCAAAATAAATTCATATCTCCATAAATACTTATTGGAATCGGATGATCTTTAGATCAACCTACACCTCTCGATAGAGGAATCTAGGAAAAATATCAGAAGCCATAAATAAGGTGATCCACATGGAGTTTGGCCCTAGTTGCCAATTTTAACACTCCCTCTCAACTAGGGAGAACTTCATCTGCAATCCGTCAGACTGTCGCTGCTATCCATCCATCAAATGCACTGTCCTGTACAACTTGAGCCCACTCTGCTCTGCTCTGCTTTGCTTTGCTCGAACTATGAAGAAGAAGAGATGATTGAGGATGTATCATACCATCCTCCACTGACCTGAAGTCAGTCTCAGAGTGTGAACCACTCTCACTGATCCCAGATAAATGGAGGTCATCCTAGCATAGGGAGTACGGTAGATACATCGATGCGTCCATCGATAGTATTACTATGGTCCCTATCCTCATTTCCCTGCTCATTGATCAGATGAGAGGTACTTCCCATGAGTCCCAGACGGCATGGGTAGGATGCCTCGACAGGAGAACTAATCATCCTGTCCATAGGAGAACGAATCATTCTGTCCAGTCTGCCACAAAGAACTAATCATCCTGGCCTATAGGAGAACTAATCATCCTACTGCACAGTCGCCACTGAGAACGAATCATCTTGCACACAGGAGAACTAATCATCTTGTTCCACAGTCGCCATGGGGTGTCACAGGGGAAAGTTGAACCTTTACCCTGTACATAGTGCACCACCAGGGGATGGTGGGTCGCCCTGTGGTCACATGTTGCTCCAAGAAGTACCCCGTGCCCCCCTAGAGCTCCCAGAGCTCAATACATCATACTCAACCCTCATAAGAGGGTCTCTGAACGACACCAAGTCGTTCTCGGAAAGTTAGGAATTTGACCTTTCCTAGGGGCCTTGTCAAAATGTCGGTGACTTGTTCATCTGTACTGATATGTTGGAGTCTTATTGCTCCTTGTTGCACCATATCTCGAATCTAGTGGTACCTGATATTGATATGCTTGGAGTGATCATGAAATACGGGATTCTCTGATAAACAGATCCCGCTCTGGTTGTCACACAGTTTCACGGTGGTATCCAATGTAAATCCAAACAGTTCATTGAAGAGCTTTCGCAACCAGACTGCCTCACAGGAGGCCATGCTAGCAGTAGTGTACTTTGCCTCGGCCGTGCTCAAAGCCAATGACATCTGCTTCCTGCTCATCCAGGATATCGTGGCAGATCCCAAAGAGAAACAACACCTGGAAGTGCTCTTTCGGTCCACCACACTGCCTGCCCAATCAACATCAGTATACCCAAGTAGTCTCACATCTCCGGCAGTGTATCTCAGCCCATGAGTGATTGTGCCATGAAGATATCTCAACAGATTCTTGGCACCAATCCAATGTGAGTGGTGAGGCTCAACCATATGTTGACTCAATGTGTTGACTGCAAAGCATATATCCAGATGGGAGTTCACCAAGAACATTAATGCTCCAACGAGTTGATGATACTCGATAGCATTTCGTACAACAGGTCCGGCAGCACTACCACTTAACTTCTTGAAGTCAAGCTCCATCGGGATAGTTACGGGCTTGCAGGTCACCATGCCGAATCTCTCCAATATCTTCACCACATATTTTCCTTGAGATAGGAAGATCTCCCTTGGTTTCTTCTAGACGTCCAGTCCTAGGAAATAGTGCATTCATCTCGAACTCATAAGCCAGCTCCCTCTTACATTCATGAATGAGAGGGTCTGCACCTGTTAGAAAGAGGTCGTCAACATATAGCACCAGTATGAGAGGCTTGTGATCTATAACCTTAAAGTAAAGGTAGGGTCAGCGTCACTCCTAGTGAATCCCAGTTTCATCAAGTAGCTATCGATCCTCTCATACCATGCTCGGGGTGCTTGCTTTAGCCCATAGAGGGCCTTCTTCAACCTGCACACATGAGATTCTCGATTATAGATCTTAAATCCTTCGGGTTGCTCCACATAGACCTCTTCTTTGATCAAACCATGTAAGAACGCAGTCTTGACATCCATTTGATGCAGGTTCCATCCTTGTGAAGCAGCACGGGCTATGATCGAGCGGATGGTGGTATATCAGGCAACAAGTGCAAATATTTCGTCATAGTCTGTACCTTCCTCCTGGGAGAAGCCACGAGCGACAAAATGAGCCTTATACTTTTCCGCACTTCCATCAACTGCATGCTTTATCTTGTAAAGCCATTTTGAAGTGACAACTACTTTGTCCTGGGGTCTGGGGACCACATCCCAAACATTGTTTTTCATATTGGGCTCATATTCCTCGGTCATAGCATCCTTCCATACTTGATGCTTGACGACATCTGTGAATGATGAAGGTTCATTTTGGATGATCGTGCTCATGATGGTCAGATATCCCTAATACCTGTTCGGCTTCTTACTTTCACGGAAGGTTCCTCGGGGTGCAATGTGTCCTTCAGCATCATCAAGTGTCCCCCTAAGCCATGAAGGCCTTTTCTTAGAAGAGGAAGGCTCTTGCGGAGGAGGATCAATAGGATCCATCGGTTCTTCCACATCGGGCATTGTCTCATCTTCTTTTTCCTTCGGTTCCCTAGTGTCAGCTTCTTTTGATCCCCTTAAAGTAGGAAGATTGTCTACCTTGCTAAGCGCCATATCTTCGTCAAAAGGTGACATCATGACTAATCTCGACTTCCCTTTGACCAGCTACATAGATTCTATAGCCCTTAGTATTTTCGCTATAGCCCATGAAGATTCCTTTCTTTCCAGATGCACCCAATTTATTCCTTTTTTCTTTAGGCACATGAAAATATATAGGGCTTCCAAAAATTCTAAAATGAGATACGTCAGGTTTCTTACCGATGAACATTTCTTCGGGAGTTTTGGAACCCAATGCTTATGAGGGCATTGGTTTTGTACATACACAACGATATTTGCAGCTTTCGCCCATAGAAACTTTGGAAGTCTTTGATCATGGAGCATAGCACGGACAGCTTCCACAATTGTACGATTCTTCCTTTCCATCACACCATTTTGTTCAGGAGTATATGGCGTAGTAGTCTCCCTCTTAATGCCAGCCTCTTCGCAAAAGTCATGAAACTCATTGGATTCATATTCACTCCCATTATCAGTCCTTAAGATCTTGATCTTCTTTTCGGTTTGATTCTCGATCAAGGCTTTGAAGTGCCGAAACCAGGAGAACACTTCATCGTTCTTTTTCAAGAAGTATATCCAAGTCTTGCGAGAATAATCATCTGTAAAAGTGAGGTAATATAAATATCCTCCCAAGGAGTTCATAGGCATCATACTGGATATGTCTGAGTGAACCAACTGCAATATATCGGAGGTCTTCCTTTGGCTTGAGGGGAATGGTCCCCTTTTGAGCTTCCCTTTGGCACATCCTAGACGTACACCTTCTTGCTCTAATTTGAACTGGGGCATCCCGGTCACCATTTTTCTTAAATCGGGTAGAGCTTTATAATTAAGGTGAGCAAACCTCCGATGCCATAGTTCGGAATGAAGAGATGTGTCACAAAACACGACACCCAACGGACTTCCACCGACCTGATATAATGAATCAACTCGAAACCCAAGAGTAAAAGCATCTTTAAAGTTCCTTTTCCATACACGTACCTTGCCATCGCTGAAGGCTATCTTGTAGGCTTTGTCTTCCATTGCCTCAATGGACACCAGGTTCCTTTTGAGATCAGGTACATATAATACATCTTGTAAGTGGATGGTATTACCCTGATTCAATTGAAGAGTGACATTTCCTATACCTTTCACGAGATATTTTGAATTATCTCCAAGAACAATTTCCACATTGGTTTCCTTCTCTATCAAATTATAGATAGGTTCTTTGTAACCGGTGAAGTGCCTTGAGGCAAAACTATCAATAAGCCAATATCCCAACGAGTTCGGGGGAGTAGTAGTAGATAGAGTTGCTGGTAGATAATATTCATCTTGCTTATTGTTAACAGTGTTAGATTCATACCTGGAATTTCTTGCCTTCTTGAATGGTTGTCCTCTTCCTTGATTTCCGGCACTTCTTTTACCTCTGCGATTTGAGCTGCCATTCCTTTGATTGCCTTGAGAGGGATTTTGATCATTGTCCCGGTGTGAGTCCCTTTTATCAGGGCACTCCATAGTATAATGATTGGAATCTCGTAGGGAAAAATAAATTTGATCATTCTCAACAGTCATGCCAACACAGTGAGGGCTTGCCATCAGCGCAGGTTGAAGTGCCTCCCCTGCTTGACAAAAATCTGAGAAGAAAGATGCTAAACAATGAAGGTCAGCGAGTGCGAAGCCACTGCCATTGGATGTGCTGATGGGAAAATGATAAGCCGAATGACAGTTACCCAAGATGGAGAAATGATCAGATGAGCTGGTTGAGATGTCAGATTCCCTGTTTGAAATGAACAAAGAAAAATTCCTTTGAACAACCTTGCGAATGCCTCGAACAATGGAACCAAGTTCGTTGTGAGCTAGACATGATAGATTGCCTTCCTGTAACTAGTGAAAAGTTGTGGAGGCATCATGATCATCACAGGAATTTAGAAGAGATGCCAGCATTGTGAATGTGTGAAACTAGTTGGGGAGAGGAACTTGATTCATGTGATAACTTGTGCGTGCATCATCACACAAGGGGATTGCTGGTGTGATGAGTGGGCAGATTCACAGTACACAATTCGCAAGAGGACTAAGGAGTTGATCATGAAAGGAAAATTCGATAAGTATGATTGTGGGCAAAGATAGTCTTTGAGATGATCGACTTCACCATACCATGATTTCAAGAGAGACAGACATTCCCGACCCGAGTTTGATGTAAGAGATGTGGATGAACACGGACGCGCTGTAACAAATTTGTGGATTTGGTCATGAGTAAAATTTTGAAAATTTGAAAAATGACACTTGGAATACCAAACATTCTCTACATGGGGATCCACATTGAATGAAACCATGCAGAAAGACGGATTGTGCGTGAGATACCGGATCTAATTTAGTTTGGGGTGCTTGCCAGAGTCTTACATAACCATCAACGGACGTTGAAGTGCCTCGACTCCCTGGGACGTCCTGGAACTTTCCAGAATTGTAGAATCATCTTCTGAAGCGTGAACTAGTTCATGCATGGCTTGAGGATGGCTGCTGCTGCTGATTTCAAAACTGCTCTTAGGATGGCATCCATCTTTGTCACAGGTTTCACTAGATTTTTCAGCTTCAACAAGCTGATTTGAAGAGTCGTCTTCATGCACACGAAGAGATGATGGGGAATGGGAAGAATATTTTGTGATTAGACTGTTTTAGCTTCATCATGGACAAACTCATTGCCTTGTGTCAATCGAGGAGATAACTTATCAGATGGAGAAGCAAGAGAACATGGAGTATCTCCTCTACATGTAGATGTGTTGTGAATGATAGGACACAAGGGCAAGTGTGGTGAAGATGAAGTTTCGATATGCATCTCTTCTTTGACCGGAGCAAATTCGAGATTTGAGTTAGAGTATTCATGATAAAATGGAATATCACATGATATGCTTGGGCGTTCATCGCGGCATATGAAAGGATGGGAGTGATGACTGCCCTGTTGATTTATGGTAGCATCAGATGTGCTCTAAGTCTCAAATTTTGCAAAGAGGCTTGGGCACATGTATTCCAAACAACCCAGAAAGCATTTTGGGAAATTCTACCCAAAAACAATTTTATTAAAATAATTAATTATTTTTAATGGGACCCTAAGTCTAAACTTAGGAAAATAAAATAATTAATGGGTATTAATCTAACTGTGGGTGTAACTTCTAGAAGAAGGCGAGGATCAAGCATAAATGATCTTAGCCATTGATTAGCTTTTAATCTGAGCCGTTGAATGTCAACGAGGAGATTATTTAAGGAGACTTGAGGGTCATTTGGAAAGACACACAAAGAGTGAGTTCAAACATTCGATTTTTTGAAGCAGAGCAGCGATCAGGAGAATTTTGATAGTGAGCTTTTGTAGAGAGGGGCAAAGGGAGTTTTGGCTGGAGGATCTTCTCTAGAGCCAAGAATACTCAGCAGATAGGCATAGAGACACAAAGAGGAGGCAACGTAGAGGAGAAGAGAGGGAGACACAAAGCTGGGAAGGGCTCACGCAGAGCAGTGCAACAGCTTCCAGCGTAGAGGTCTGAATTCGCTGAAGGAGCTGACATTTTTTGGAAGGGTTGGAAAAAGCTTTTGAGGGCATATCGATTCCCAGTTGAGCTGATGCAGGCCCTTAGAGGTTGACACAAGGCCGACGCAAGGGCAACGCAAAAGTAGCTGGGGAACTTGCAATTCACTTGCGTGATTAGCCCAGACATGTAGTGTAGAGTGAGGTAATCTCACCAGTTTCTTCTGCTAAGTGATTTTCTCTGTAATTGGATTGTCGGGAGGGCATCCAGTAGTTGTATTTGGAAATACTTCAGTTTAATAATAAAAACCCTCAGATCTGCTGCATCAATTTCCCTGCATTGGGTTTTTCTGGGGACATTTGTCCAAAAATAACTATGTCATTTGTGTATCTTTTTCTATTGTTCTATTTCTTGTTTCGACATATTATTTAAATGGTGTAGGCCGCAGTGCTTTTTGATGATTGCAGTAGGAAACTGGAAATAACTTGTTCATGTAAATATAACAAGTAGAAGAAATATCATCAGTGTTGTAGTAGGAATTCCCGGGTTTAAGGAATTTTCACATGCCCAAGGTTGGGGGTTGATTGAAAGAATTAATTGTCCAAGATGTTCCAACAAGATTAGCAGATTGATAATCGTTCAAGAATGGAAGCTCGTTGTTTTGATGCACACAATTTTGAATCAGAGAGGGGAGATCGATAGTGTCCTCACCTTTTTGCTCCTCTGCTTGTGTAATGTGATTGCCTTGTGCCTAATCGCAATTTGAGCCAGCAACTTGAGAATCAAGAGAATGTGAACAACTGGACGGTGGAGTAGATTGATCAAGCGAGTCATGGTACAAGCAGTCATGGCTTGTAGATGATGGAGGATGGCAGAGATGCAAATCAGATTCGAGACTTGAGTTATGAATGTTGGAATTTCTAAATCTAACCTGTCAGAAACCCTTCATGTACTTTCTGATTTATT
>APFE031479182.1:0-69208 GCA_000404065.3 Pinus taeda
AAAAGGTATCACCTCAGAAAATGGCTGAGAGAAGGAAGCAAGGACTATGTTACTACTGTGATGAAAAATATTCCCCTGGCCATAAATGTAAGGAGCCCAAGTTTTTTCAAATTGATGCCACTGACTACAGCTCCACTGAGGAAGATCCACCTCTTGAGGAACAGGTGGCGATAGAAGAAGACAACAAAAAGGAGATTGTATCTGACGACCCAGTTATTTTTCTCAATGCATTGGCAGGAATCTCTTCCCCTCAAACTCTCAAAATCAGGGGATTTCTTAAACATCGCCCAGTAATAGTCTTGATTGATAGTGGAAGTACCCATAATTTCATCCATCAAAAAATCGCAGAAGCAGCACATTGTTTTGTACGTGCAGTCTCTAACTTCCAGGTCCAAATTGCAGATGGGGGCACAATGAAATGTGAAGGCCGTTGTGAAAATGTCAAACTTCAAATGGGGGATTATCAGTTGAAAACCCACATGTTTGCCATACACATGGGGGGATGCGACATTGTCCTAGGTGCTTAATGGCTCCGCACCCTTGGGCCAATCACAATGGATTTCCAGGAGTTATATATGAGTTTTAAGCAGAACAACTCCACACATACCCTCCGTGGCCTCCAGGCGGGAGCACCCTCTGTCATCAGCTCGCATCGGATGGAAAAATTGTTAAAAAAGGGCCATCATGGAGTAGTAGCACAATTTAATGCAATCCAGGTAGTCGAAACCAGACCTCTGCCAATTCATCTTGAGATGCAGCAGCTTTTAAATACCCATCGAACGGTCTTTGACAAGCCTGATGAGCTTCCACCCTCGCGAGGGGAACATGATCATAGCATCACCTTGGTTCCAGGGGCTCAACCCCCAAATGTGCGGCCATACAGATATCTGTTCACTCAAAAGAATGAAATAGAAAAAATCATCAAGGAATTGTTGGAAGCAGGTGTCATTCGTCCCAGCATTAGTCCTTATTCATCCCAAGTGGTCATGGTCCTCAAGAAAGATGGGGAGTGGCGGATGTGTCCCGACTTCAGGGCCCTCAACAAGTTAACAGTCAAAGATAAATTCCCCATTCCGGTGGTTGACGATTTGCTGGACAAACTCAATGGGGCGCAATTCTTCACCAAGTTGGATCTTCGCTCCGGCTATCACCAAATTCGCATGAAGGAAGTCGACATTCCCAAGACGGCTTTCAGAACTCATGAAGGCCATTATGAGTTCCTGGTCATGCCATTTGGTCTCTGCAATGCCCCTTCTACTTTCCAGAGTCTTATGAATCACATCCTCAAACCATATCTCAGAAAATTTGTCCTGGTTTTCTTCGATGACATTCTCATCTATAGTGGCACCTGGGCGGCACATCTTCAGCATGTAGATCTACTATTGCAACTGCTCCGCAAGCATAAATTATTTGTCAAGATGTCTAAGTGTGCGTTTGGCATGGAAGAAGTTGAGTATTTGGGCCATATTGTGGGGCGTGAAGGTGTCAAGGTGGACCCCAAAAAGATCCAGGCAATGCAAGAATGGCCTCAACCTAAGACTTTGAAGAGCTTGAGAGGATTTTTGGGTCTCACAGGCTATTATCGTAAATTTGTCCGCAACTATGGTCGCATAGCGAAGCCCCTCACTCAACTCCTAAAGAAAAATTCCTTCTTTTGGACCGAGGAAGCACAACAGGCATTTACCGCGCTCAAAAACGCCATGTGTACCACTCCAGTCTTAGCCCTACCGGACTTCACCAAATCATTTGTCATTGAATGTGATGCATCGGGAACAGGTATTGGAGTGGTCTTAATGCAGGAAGAGCGACCATTGGCCTTCACCAGCCAACAACTAAGTGGGAGGAATCTGGGCCAATCTACCTACGAGAAGGAAATGATGGCCATCTTACATGCAGTAGAGACATGGTGACCTTACTTGTTGGGACGACGTTTCCAAATCCGCACAGATCATCACAGTCTTAAATATTTTCTAGAGCAGCGCCTATCTTCCCCACAACAAAACAAGTGGCTCGCCAAAATGCTGGGATATGATTATGAGATCATTTACAAGAAAGGGAAAGACAATCGGGTAGCAGATGCATTGTCGCGCCAATTTGAGGAGGAAAGTACTCTGCTCGCAATTTCCCTCCCAATTCCAGACTGGATTGAAGAGGCTCGCAGGGAATGGGTTTCACATCCAGGGCTCTCCCAACTTATTTCTCAATTGCAGGTGGATCCTAATTCCAGCAAGGGCTACTCGTGGCAGAATGATATTCTTCGCTACAAGGACAGAGTCGTTATATCACCAACATCCACCCTCAAAAGTAGCATTTTGGCAGAATTGCACTCATCGCCCATTGCAGGACATTCGGGCTTTCAGAAGACGTATGCGCGCACCAGACGATCATTCTTTTGGACCGGTATGAAATAGGACATCCTTACTTTCGTAGCAGAATGTGACGTCTGTCAACGCCACAAAGGGGAAACAGTCAACACACCAGGCACATTACAACCATTGCCCATTCCGGTGTCAATTTGGACGGAGGTCTCCATGGATTTCATTACAGGTCTTCCAAAGTCTGGGAACAAGTCAGTCATCATGGTGGTTGTGGACCAACTGTCGAAGTATGCTCATTTCTGTGCCCTACCCCAACCATTTACACCAACGTTGGTTGCCCAAACTTTCATGGATCAGATCTTCAAATTGCATGGCATGCCCACTTCTATTGTGTCCGACCGCGACCCAATCTTCACCAGTAATTTTTTGCAGGAGCTCTTCAGAATACAAGGCACTCAACTCAAACTTAGTACTTCATATCATCCGCAAACAGATGGTCAAACCGAAGCTGTCACAAATGTCTAGAAGCCTACCTTAGGTGTTTTACTTCAGAAAAACAACACCTTTGGGTACAGTGGCTACCTCTGGCAGAATGGTGGTATAACACCAACTATCATGCCACCACCAAAAATGACTCCATATGAAGCAGTATATGGTCAACTCCCGCCTTCACCTACTTCATATCTCAAGGGTTGCTCAAAAGTCCAAGCAGTGGATCAACTCCTACAACACCGCGCAACTATGCTCGCCCATCTTCGAGAGAATCTTCATCAAGCTCAGAACTGCATGAAGCAACAGGTATACCAGCATCGCTCAGAGCGCCAATTTCAAGAAGGGGATTAGGTCTTTTTACGGCTCTAACCATATAAGCAAACATCACTCAAAGACAAGGGATGTCAGAAACTCTCTCCCAAATTCTACAGACCATATCAAGTACATCAACGCATTGGAGAAGTGGCCTACAAGTTGGCTTTGCCACCTACTGCAAAAATCCATCCAGTTTTTCATGTCTCATGCCTCAAGAAAGTGATTGGGAACAATTGCAAAATTCAGACTAGTCTACCGGAATTGGACGAAGAAGGATCCATCTGGCTTCAACCAGAACAAGTCCTCAACACACGAGTCAAGCAACTGCGCAGCCGCATGATTAAGGAAGTTCTAGTCAAATGGAAAGACACCTCTCCAGAAGATGCAATTTGGGAGCCAGCCACTATTCTGCAGCAGTTTCCGCAGCTTCAGCCTTGACGACAAGGCTAGTCTTAAGGGGGTGGGCATGTTAGGGTCCCACCCTAACCCCCTTATCTATGTATGGGACCACGTCATAGTCAAGAGTCAATAAAGCCCATATTAATAATTGTAAGTGGTTAATCCGCAATTAATAAAGGAACCACAGTTAGTTGCAAATGGGTCGTAGTATTAGATAGATGGTATTAGTAATACGCAGTATTGGCCCGTGGTATTACACGTAGGAGTCATATATAAAGGATAGAAACTCCCTGCGAGGAGCATCGTGTCTTATTTTTGTAATCGAGCTATGCTCTATTGGAGGTTTCCCCCTCGAAGAGGCAAGTGAACATTACTCTCTGAATAATAAAGTCATTGCCATTATGTGTTCTCGGTCTCTTTTCTTCGCATATTCTTTATTTGGGTATCTTTTGCAGGTTAAGAAGCATAACAACTCCACCCGAACCTTACCACCGTGCAACCTTGCCTTCATCGTGTTGCCCACCTGGTGCACACCTCTGTTTTGCCTGATAGTTCATTTAGTTGTGTAACTCATTTGCATTTGCCGAGCCCTTGTTCACTTCAACCGCAAGCGTAACTGCGCATCAAGTCATTCCACCTGACCCGCGCTTAACTCGTTGTAGGTGCACCGCCAAACCGGGGGTCGCCCAGCCCAGCTTGTCATTGTACCTCACTGTCTCATCAGTATACCAACTCGTGCTACCCATCCATTAACTCGCCCGCCTGTGGCTCATCCGCCCACCTGGCTGCCTACGGTTCGTCTGCCCACCTACCTATAGTTTTTTCCACCCACCTGACCTGTGGCTCGACTCGCCCAAAACTTCATTGCGACACTTTCGTCTCGGCCGAACCACAGAGCTGACCTATCCATTCAGTCAGTTCACCCATAATGTCATGCCGACTCACCCACTTCACTCGTCAGCTCACCCACATCGTCGCTCCGTCGGGTCCACATGCCTAGCTTGCATGGTATAAGGTGCCCTCTCACGAAGTGTGCCATACTTAGTCGAAATTCTGAATCTCGGTTTTTCGACACCTCCATTGGCTCGTCCAAATCTTCCCAACGTCCCACAAAATTCACAACCAGTGTGCCCGTTCACCAATTCGTCACACTGTCAACTTGCTGCTCACCCATCTCGTCACACATAACTGGGAGTGCTCACCCAACTCATCGCACATCGCACATCATGACTCATGAGATTGACATACTCCCCCACTTTAAATGGGTTGTCATCCTCGAAAACTCTTCACCCTAGCAACCATCTATCACCAAGATCATCAAGCCACACAAATGTGTGTGGGTAATCCAAATGTGCCCACCTCTCGACTTTCTTCACACCATAGATATGGCACTACTCTGTAAGGAATCATGTGTTGGTAACCCTCCAGTGACTAGTTGGGTAGCTAATCCAACCATGCATCACCTCCATAAGAACTCATGACCCTATATCATCATCGCTCTCCACTGCATGCTACCTTTTAATATGTGTCATCTCACCCCTAGATAGCTACTCAAAATGTTGGAGACTCACTTCCATGAGCAACTAACAATGAGCCTCGTCTCCATGATAGTCTAAGAACATAAGGAGGGAGTAGAGCCTGAAGGCTCTCCCTCACTAATCAAGTCAATCCACCTATCGGGATCCTCCACTTCTAATCTTAGTAAGCATGCTTCCCGATCCTTTGTCTGAACATTCGATCTAACATCCTACTCGGCATCATCATCCTCCACTGCCTCTAGCCTCCTAGATAGATCCAAGATACTATCCGACAATGTCCTAACAATCTATGACTGTTCCATAAGGTTTTCCTCAGCAATAGACAATTTCTTATAGACTTCCTCATCTCGCTTTTCATTCTCCATATTCATTGCTGTCAGTTTACACTTAGGCTTAGTAACTTCTATGGTTGGAATATCGATAGGTACATCCTCTCGTCCATCATAAATGTATAGTTTCTCCATATGGGGAACAACCATAGCTTCAAATTGTTTCATAAAATCCATGCCTAGTACATACTTGTAGTCATATATCCACACCACAGTGAAATCGACCTTCCCTATCCATTCACCAAGTGTTACATTGACTTTCTTAGCTACACCAATCACAGAATTGGAGGAAACTTCATTGCATTCATTTGTACTTGCACTGGTACAAACTTCATTCCAATCCTTCTTGCAGTATCCTTGCTCATAAAGTTGTGAGTTGCCCCACTATCCACCTTAGTCAGTACAACACCACTCCCAAATTTCATCTCAACATACTCTAATTTGTTTCTTTTCGGGTCTCTTCGTGAGACTGCTTCCATAGCCACTACAGCTCCTAGAATCTGCATAACCCCTACAAAATTCTCTTCTTTCTTCTTTGCATTGGACTATCATATGGTAGCCACATTTTGTCTTCAAGGACAATTATTCACCATATGTGGTTCCTCACATATCCAACACTTCAATAGTTTCTTCGTCTTTGCCTTATCATGTGATCTCGAAGGCTCCTCCTTTATAATTTTCTTTCGATTTGTCATTTTCTTTCTTCTTCTCTTCAATTCTTGAATCATAGTGTTCTAACAAGCGATCCGCACCAGCAAATTCTTCTTCAAGTGTTTTTATATTTTTCCTCTTAACTTCATTTCATGTCGAAGGATTCAATCCTATGATAAAATTGAACACCTTGTCCCTTTCTGCCATGTCTGGAAGTTTCAAAACTACACTTGAGAACTCTCACTCATAAGCTTGTAGACTCCCTATTTGCTTTATCTATTTTATCTTCATACTTGCATCCCATGTTTTGTCTTGTGAACTAAAATGAGTTTGTAAATCCTTCTTCATTTCATCCCGCAAAGTAATGTCTACAACATTTCCATTGGAAATTTGGTCCATACTTCTTCGCCACCACATATTAGCATCATTCGTCAAGAAATGAGCAGCTACCTTGACTTTGGTCTCCTCATCGGAAATCCTGTTACAGATCCATTTGGGCACATCAATCCCAGCATCCAAATTAGTGTTTTAGGGCTCATCAAACCCTAATTTCAGTTGCTACATTCCCTAAACAAGTCAACCCTTTGAATACATCCTTCCCAGACAATTTCATGACTTCAAGACATCCAAAAATAGCCTCTAGAGGGACCAACACAAGTAGGCCCATGTAATGGTGCATTGCAGAGCAATTAAGTCCATGCCACGGTGCTCTGAAGAGCACTTAGGCTTCCTTTCACCTATGCTAGGCGAGATTGAGTGAAATTCACATAGGGTTTGGGGAATATTCTTATATTTTGGAGTCATCTAGAAGACTCCCTCACTTATCAACTCCTATAAGCTCGAAAATGGATGAGGAATGAGTTAAGGTGCATCCTATCCTCTCATCCCTTCCTTCATGGAACCAATTCTAAGTATGGAAGGCCATTCAATGCCACATTTATGACAAAACCTCCTTCATCTTCCTATAAATTGACCACTCATATAAGTTATCAGGGGCTGGATTATGTTGAATTGTAAGGAGATAATGTTGCTATGAGATTTGGCTTTGAAGCAGGTATTGTAATACTACAAGTTTGTCATGCTTTTGATGTGATGTGGATGGGATCCAGGCTGGAGGAATGGGTTTGAATCAGAAAAAATGGTTGTAATTCCTTCTTTTATTCAATAAAGTGTTTGAACCTTTCTCCCATATGTTTGTATTGTTTTATAATGCTTATATGTGTGAAATGTATATGATTCCATTCACTTATATTCAATAGACCTTTTGCTTTGATCGATTCTTTGTTTTTTGTTCTGCTTACAAGTACTTCTCAAGCGTATTAAGTACGTGAAAGAGTGATAGGATCAATACAAAGGAGATGAGAGGAAAGTGGAAGTACAAGTAGGTCTTCTCATCTTCTCATCTTATTTATTGCTTATAGGAAAGACTAAAACACTTTAAACTTTTGTCCTAGATATAGCTACTTAACTAGGGAATTAGTATTTATCCATAGATACCAAATTCTCCAAAACAAATTGGCAACCATACTGGGGAACTATCACCTTTCCTAGTAGCTTATCCACCTTCTAGGACATTCTTGTAGACCCTACCTGTGTTCATTGACTGCATTTCAGCTCTTTTGCGTTGAATTTTGGTCAAAATTTGAGGTTAGATGACTTTTGAGTGGCCTCTCAAGAATCAACACATGCTTGGTCAGGGGATAGTGTTGTGCAGAGCATGCTTGAGTGAGAGACAGTGCTCTGCAGTACAGTTAGGCCCTCTTTGACCTGCGCTGATCCGCATTAGGGAAAATTTTCACCTTTGGATTGATTTTTCACCAATTTTCCTTTGTTTGATTGCTTTTTGATTGATTAATGAATGTTATTTCTCAGAGAACAAGTTTCTATCTCCTTGTCTAGCCCTACTTTGACTTGATTGATTGATGTTTCTTGAATGTTTTCTTTTCCATTATTGGTCTATAGTCAAAGTTAGAATATAGTTGATTAATCTTTGTTCGAAAGAAAGTTTTGTAAAGTCTTCTTTCCCTTCAAAACAAAACTGTCGTACAAGTCTTCGTTCTTATTAAAGATTGATGGATTGTATTTGGATAATTTTCCTTTTGGTCCATCATAACATTAAGGGATTCGAAAAGAAAAACTTGCATCATTTATATTGTAGTTTCTCAATGCTTGAAAGGAATAGCTAGGGAAATTTCATTAGATTGTGCTCTTTTCTCTTTGATCGAAAGAAATCTGATTGCTCTATCCCTACTAGCTAAGGTTTCCATTCTTCAAATTGAATGAGAAGAATGCTTAGCATATTAGTTTCATTTTAGGAATTGCAAACATACATCATGTGGTGAGCCTTGAAAGGAAAATTATAAAGAAGATCAACTTAAAATTTATCTAAATTTACCTAATGGAGCATTATCACCTAATGAAAAATATTTAGTGCTTCTAGGCTAGAGACGTGTTTTGACGTCGTAAAATAAAGCAGTTGTCGCTAACTTGTCTGCAATACATCTCGAGTGTGATACCTCATTCCACGTACATGAGTATATCATTTCTCGTCCACATACCTTCAAGTATATAGGGCGATGTTACAGTGCGTAAAGTATACGGGAATGCTCTCACTATATGGTTTTGCATTAGACAACAGTTATACAGATTGGGCCTCCACGTACTTTTGGGTATATATGGGAGGACAACACTAGGTTACTATCCATCCTTCGGTAATTGAGTCAACCACCTTGTACACTGTGACACACTGAACATAGTATTTGGAGAGATTGTCTGCCCATACTTCTTGGTTCGCCAGGAGGTATTCTGTAGTTCACAGTTGCTTGCTAAACCTTTTGCCTAGATTATCCATCTTTTGTTTTGTTATGTTACTTTGATTAAAATAAAATTAATTGACTATGGATAACATCCTCCATGCTCATTCCTTAGATGATATTAGGTTGAAACATATGGCAACAAATCCAGAGTCAACCGTTCAAGGAATTCCTTTTGATGGGAATCCTAGTCCTTTTCCTACTTTTGGAAATATTGGTGCTCCTTATATGGCTACATTATCCCTACTAGGATTTACCATTGGCTTTCCAGTATGGTTGTTTTCTTTCTCCTTGGTTCAAAATGTCGTGACTTCTCCACAAACGAGTACACCTCCAACTGGACAAAATCAACCTCTAGTTGATCCTAACGTTGACCCTTTGCCTTCTTCCTCAGTTTTTTCTTCTTGCCCTTCTTCCTCTTCGCCTAGTGAAATTATTGGTACTAGTAACCAGGTGGCTAAGAAGAAGAAGAAAGGGAAGAAGAAGAACAAGAAGCAAATTCAGTAGAGGGCCAACCAAGAAACCATTGCTTTGAATGTAACATCTGATAAGAAATCATCTATCAAGCCTCAAAAAGTTCAATATCCATGCAAACTTTGTGTGGGAGACCATAATCTTCGAAACTATCCTAATATTCCTCAGATCTTAGAAGAATGGTATTCCCGTTCACATCATCCTGTGTCATCAACTTCTGGAGATCATGTTGGTGACACACCATCAACTAGTGGTAGTAAATTTCATGGAAATAAGGGAAAAGTTAAGTTTCCCTGTAGGTTATGTGAAGGAATCACCCAATTCTCCTTTTTCCCTATCTGGATGAAGCCAAAAAAGATGTTGGATAAGCGTCCTCCTTCATCGCAACGAATTCCATCTGGTTACATGAGACTCTCCCTTAATCCTTCACTAGTTGATGAATTGACTGACTCAAATCAACCGTCAATCAAACCCACTCTCTGAAAGTGAATCCTATGAGTCTATATCCGAACCAAATCAACAGGTTGTGGAAATAGTTGACCTGATTTCACCTTTAGTTAATCATACCTTTCCCGAATAGAGTGAATATGATACCACTCAGGTTCTTTTTGTTTCTTCATATTCCAATGAGCTTGGGTATAATCCTCCTATTCCATTAAGACAGGAGGAAAATATTCCCATTCTCGTAACTAAAGGGGATAATTCTCTCATTCTTATGATACCCCCTCCAAGTAGTCTAGTCACTTCCTTTGATTGGAATCGAATGGCAGGATTTTGTCTTCCTTCTTATGTGTCTTTCTAGATCATAGTACGGGTTTGTAATATGATTGTATATGGCACTATTGTAGATGAAGGTGCATCAATGAGTATCCTTTCCTCTACTACTTAGCAAGTGCTCAGTTCACTACCACTTGTGCCTGTTACCCAGAATCTATTGCCTTTTAATAGAGGAACTAGTCAACCATTATGGATCCTTCCTTAGTTGCTTATTACTTTGGGAGAAAAAATTATTTATCTGAATGTGATGGTAGTCCTAGGCCCTTTAGATTACAATTTACTTCTTGGGCGCAATTATGTTTATGACATGGGAGCTATTGTTTCAACACTCTTTCAAGTAATGTGTTTCCTGCATGAAGGTAGAATTGTCACCATTGACTAGTTTTCATTTCTCAGTCCAAATATCGCTTCCATTCAACTGTCTTCCCTAAGTGGTCCTTTTGTACCAATGGTATCATCCCCACCACGGGTTAATTATGTGGCAACATGTTCCATGCCTACATCTACGGACGATCAATTTCATGATGTTGTACATTATGTACTGGGGGCATTGGAACCATATCTCTCCTTCTAGAGCATTGTTCTCCCATGAGATGAGAACCTCTTGGAAGTCATGACTTCATATGGGTCATCATTAAGGAATATGAGGATAGTTCTTTTACTGTGTCAACCTCATTAAAAAAATGAAACATCTACCATGAGGATAGTTCCTTGTCTTGTGTCAACCCCATTAAAAAATGAAACCAAGGATATGAGGATAGTTCCTTGTCTTGTGTTAACCTCATTAAAAAAAGAAACCAAGGATACGAGGAAAGTTCATGGTCTTGTGTCAACCTCATTAAAAAATGAAACAACTCCCATGAGGATAGTTCCTTGTCTTGTGTCAACCTCATTAAAAATTGAAACCAAGGGTATGAGAATAGTTCCTGGTATTATGTCAACCTCATTAAAAAATGAAAACAAGGAATATGAGGATAGTTCTTTTACTATGTCAACCTCATTAAAAAATGAAACAAGCCCATGAGGATAGTTCCTTGTCTTGTGTCAACCTCATTAAAAAATGAAACAAGGAGTATGAGGATAGTTCCTTGTCTTGTGTCAAGCTCGTTAAAAAATGAAACAAGGAATAAGAGCATAGTTCCTTGTCTTGTGTCAAGCTCGTTAAAAAATAAAACAAGTAATATGAGGATAGTTCTTATACTATGTCAACCTCATTAAAAAATGAAAGAGGTTCCATGAGCATAGTTCCTTGTCTTGTGTCAAGCTCGTTAAAAAATGAAACAAGGAATCAGAGCATGGTTCCTTGTCTTGTGTCAAGCTCATTAAAAAATGAAACAAGGTCCCCTGGAGTAAAGTTCCAAGTCGAGTATTTGATTAGATCTTGTAAAATCCCAGTCGAGTCTTTCACTTGATATCGTACGTGAACCTTCATTCCATCCACCTGATAGCCATGAGTAGTCTACTTACGTGAATGTAATGAAGCTTGGGGGGCATGCACCTAGTTGTAAATTTAAGTCTCCCCTTAGGTTATGTGAAGGTAATCACCCCATTCACCTTTTTCCCTATCTGGACGAAGCGAAAAAGGTGTTGGATAACCGTCCTGCTTCACTGCAGTGACTTCCATCTAGTTACAGGAGACTCTCCCTTTCATCATGCTGGGGGCATGTAAACCAATCTCAAGCATAGTTTTTTGTTTCAAGATTGTGTAAAAATAAAACTGAATCCAAGCATAATTTTCCATTTCAATCTTGTGTAAACATGAAACTGAATCCTAGCATAGTTTTTCGTTTCAAGCTTGTGTAAGCATGAAACTGAATCCAAGCATAGTTCCCTATGGTTCAAGCTTGTGTAAAAATAAACCCATTTCCATTTTTAACCTTCATGATTTCCATTCTATTAGCCTTTTCTGTCAGATGAGCCTTAGTTGTTTTCATCCCATAGCCACCATCCCTTTGGCCGATCATAGGCTTTCACTTGGTTGCTTTACCCTTTTTTGAGGAACAGTTGTAATGAGTGGTCTTATTATCCAGCCTCTTCACATAAATAAACATGTTTTAAGAAGTTCCAACATTACCGGAACCAGTTGCTATCCTAGACACCACTCATTCCTCAAACCGGAGTCCTCTTTAAGCTCTTTTCAGATCTAAACATGAAAAGATTGCCAAGCGCTTGTCCTTTCCAACTCGTTAATGGATTGGAAACAAAATCTCTCTTATATTATTTTACACTTTTTCAGGCTTGAGAGATTAATTTACGAAAAGGAACTTGCGAAGTTTTATTTTTGTCCCTTTTCAAACTCTCTAAACATGAAAAGGACCAAGTTATCTTTGTCGTTAAACTCGTTAAAACATCAAATAGCGACAAACTTGTCCATCTAGACAAGACCGAGTTTCACCTTTGCTAGACTCATTAAAAAGTCGCATATCGATGGATTCATCCGAAGGGTGGAATTATACAACAAGCATATGTTATCCTCCTCATGCTTGATAAAAAATAAAGAGGTACTGGTCAGCAATGACTATGGAAAATGGAAAAAAGGGAAAATAACTTTATAGTAGCAGGTCTCTCTTGAACATGACACTTTCACTTCATCTTTGTGACTATGGGTTGGGTTATTTGCTTGAAGGTTATCATACCTATGGTCTATCACACCATACATCACTTCTGGTTTTGGGTTAATGCTGCCAATTCATTCAGACTATTTGGGTTGGGTTATCTGCTTGATGGTTATCGTACCTATGGCCTATCACACCATCCATTACTTTCGTTTTGGGTCAATGCTACCAATTCATTCAGTGTCACCAATATGTTCAAGAGAAGTCATCCTTTACAATACCATAAACCTTCATTTTCATGACCGCCATTCCTAAACTTTGTGTCGTCAGTAAAATTCCATCTCCAAAATCACTACACTCGTTTCATGTCATTGATGTGGTATACATCAAGGCCCTACTACGACAAGTCACTTTTTGTTGACATCAGATCATTATCTAGGAAGTTGACATAGAAACAACCTTTTAGTACCTTGAGGCTTGCATACATTAATGGCAGGTTTCTCACTTCTGATGATAGGTTGACATCAATGACCTTCAACCAAACGACTTTGTGTGGTGTTTGACATAAAATCATCCATTCACACCATGCAGAATCTACTACAGTACCTTGAGGATCATTATCATTATCGGTGATTTCTCTCACATCTGTTAACAGCTTACGTCATTGGCTGGTAATTAGATGGTGTCTTCCCATGTTTGACCTCAGATCGCGTATTGACATGGTTAGACTCGTACTTGAGCAAATTATTGAACAAGATAGAAGACCTTGGATCTAGTTTCATCCATCTGGGATACGATTTCAGGAGTAATAAATCATATGTACAATGACTTTACATTGGTAGTCATTCCAATCACGAGTCTAGATCTGTAGATGACTAATTATGTACATGTAATCAAAGTTTATAAGCTGAGCATGGGTATTCCTTCCCTCAACAATTCATGTAAAATCAAATATCATGATATATGTATTGTAATTGACATAGGTCACCTTCCATTTAGATACCTCCTCATCACATCGTAAAGCATTTCATTCAACATTTGGATTTTCCGAACTTCATGCTTTATGGGGCAATTGTTACAGATCCATTTGGGCACATCAATCCCATAACCCAGATCGGTGTTTTAGGGCTCATCAAACCCTAATTTCAGTTGTTATATGCCCTAAACAAGTCACCTCTTTGAATTCCTCCTTCGCAGATAGTTTCATGACATGAAAACATCCAGAAATAGCCTCTAGAGGGACCAGCATAGGTAGGCCCATGTAAGGGTGCACTACAAAGAAGTTAAGTCCATGCTAGGGTGCTCTGCAAAGAACTTAGGCTGCCTTTCACCTGCGCTAGGAGAGATTGAGCGAAATTCACATAGGGTTTGGGGAATATTCTTATATTTTGGAGTCATCTAGAAGGTTCCCGCACTTATCAACTCCTATTAGCTCAAAAATGGATGAGGAATGAGTTAAGATGTATCCTATCCTCTCATCCCTTCCTCCATGGAACTAATTCTAATTATGGAAGGCCATTCAATGTCACCATTTATGACAAAACCTCCTTCATCTTCTTATAAATTGACCACTCATCTAAGTGATCAAGGTCTGGATTATGTTGAATTGTAAGAAGATAATGTTGCTATGAGATTTGTCTTTGAAGCAAGTATTGTAATACTACAAGTTTTTCATGCTTTTGATGTGATGTGGATGGGATCCAAGCTGGAGGAATGGCTTTGAATCAAACACAAATGGTTGTAATTCCTTCTTTTATTCAATAAAGTGTTTTAACCTTTCTCCCATATGTTTGTATTGTTTTATAATGCTTATATTTGTGAAATGCATCTAATTCCATTCACTTATATTCAATAGATATTTTTCTTTGATCGATTCTCTTCTTTTTTGTTGTGTTTACAGGTACTTCTCAAGCATATTAAGTACGAGAAGGAGCGACATGATTGATACAAAGGAGACGAGAGGAAAGCAGAACTACAAGTAGGTCTTCTCATCTTCTCATATTATCTATTGCTTATAGGAAAAGACCAAAACACTTTAAACTATTGTTCTAGATATAGCTACTTATCTAGGGAATTAGTATTTATCTCTAGATACCAAATTCCCCAAAACATATCCCCAAATGCTCCAATTATTGTTCCATATCCCATAGAATGTTACCAAGAGTTTTCGCACTCCTTGTCCCATCATAAGAATCCAGTTCTTTGACATTCACATGAGCCATACCTCCAACTAAGTTGTGCCCAACAATCCTCTTCAAAACTTTAATCTCATTCCAAGCATCATCAATATCTTTTTCCAATTTCAAGATTTTTTCCAAACCCTTGATCTCTTACTTCACTTACCTTTTTGACTTCTTCTGTTTGTGTATATTTCCATTTAGTATAATTGTACCAGACCTTGAGGTCTTCAAGCTCCCCCTTTTTGTTCGCACATCCTTCCTGAACATGCATGTTCTCATCTTTCATCGAAGCCATGTTAGAACTAGCTCCTCCATTCAATCTAATACCCTGTGAAAGAAAGCATCTCCGACATCCTTACTAGATTCACTCGTCGCAACCTAAGGTTCTTCTACCATCTCTGCCATCTGCCTTCTTTGTGATCTGGTATATACCATAAATCAATATCACCTGCAAATCTAAATCACCAAAGCCCACAGAAAATGGAGCCGCTGATACCACCTGTCATGCCCCTACCATGGCGGTAGTCTTTCAACCACCCAAAGGGGGGTGTGGCACCACCACCTGATTTCTTTTCACCAATACTTTCAAGTGTGGACTACAACTAGCATTCCATACTTAGTTTGTTTTTCACTTTCTAAGTGTAACATTCATAAGCACAATGGAAAATATACATTTACAGGTCTTTCATCATCATTATTATTTTAACACATATGAACAGAGGAAATATGACGGCAGGGGAAAATCCTTGAAGATGAATCTGCCCACAATAATAATGACAATATTCAATTTATACAAAATCAACACTTGGAGAGGAACCCCAACTTCCTGCTCACAGAAAGAATCAATTTTCATACTTAGCGTGCACTACCGTGCAGCTTTCCCGAACTGTCATTCGGGTGAGCCCGCCCTTCACCAAGTCAGGTCACCCAACGCATAAGGAAAAAATGGCCACCAGGTCGCCCTCCACCATTCACCATTCAACTGTCATTCAGTTCGACTCGTGGTTCTTCCCGCACCTGCCTTCGTTCAACACTGCTCCACCAGAACCTTACCACCATTCAACCTCGCCTTTGTTGTTTCACCCACCCGACGCACACCCACGTTCTACCTATCGGTCTGTTTCGTTGTGTCGCCCATTTGCATTTTCCTGAGACCCAATTCACTACAACCACGGGCATGCCTACCCACCGGGTTATTCCACCCGACCCGTGCTTAATGCGTCGCTAGTGCACCTCTCAACCAAGGGTCGTGCAGCTTGACTCGTTGCGATGCCCAACTGTCTTGCCCATCTTCCAACTCATGATGCCCGCCTGTCTGCTCGCCCGCTTGCGGATCGTCTGCTCGCCCGGCTACCTACAGTTCATCCGCCCACTCACCTACGGTTCTATCCACCCGCCTGACCTGTGGCCCAACTCACCCAACACTTCACCATGGAACTTTCCTCTCAGCTTCGTGCTTCTATCTTGGCCAATCGCTTGCACTTTACCTTTCTCTTATGCTTCCAACTGTAGCTCACTATATCGTCTTAGCTCACCCTTTTAGACTTAAAGATTTTTTATTGTCCTTCTCCACCCAAATACTCACCAATATATATGCCATGCCATGGATGTTTCATGGGTCAGCCAGGCCAATCTGTCCATTTGCTCAACTCGCCCACAATGTCATGTCGGCACACCCACACTGTCGCCCCGCCGAGTCCATATGCCCAACTCACATGGCATAAGGTGCCTTCTCACGAAGTTCGCCATACTTAGTTGAAGTTCTGAATCTTGGTTTCTCAACACCCTCATTGGCTCATCCAACTCGTCCCAATGATGCACAAACACCACAACCAATGCACCCGTTCACCAGCTCGTCACACCGTCAACTCGTCGCTCACCCAGATCGTCGCACATAACTAAGAGCGCTCACTTAACTCATCTCACATCACAACTCATGGGCTTGACATTATGACTCCCGTGCCCGCATCACCATGACCTTACCCTCTCCACACCTTATCACTCCACCTAACCCATTCCTCTCCTCCCTCCTCCATAACACTCACACTCATGGCACGTAAATGATTTCAGTTTTATATTTTGAATTGAAAAGTCTTAGCTATAATATAATAATTGTATTTTCATTATAATTGTATTATATTATAATTATATAATTATATTAAAATATTATATTATAATTTTTAATATAATTTAATTATAATATTAATATAATATAATCATATTTTAATTAATTTTTATATAATCTATTTTATTATTTTAATTTTTTATTAATTAATTAATTTACGTTTGTAATTATAATTAATTAGTATTAATTAATTAGTAATTGTAATTAAATTTAGGATTGGATTTTAATTAAAAAATACTATTTTGTACCACGCAACAAATTTTCCAGAATTCTCGCTGTTTTAATTCTTCAACTTTAGAAGATCATAAATTAAGTTTTACCTAGCGAAATGTGGTCTAGGATGGCTCGTTGGATCGATAAAACCATGGAGAACATTTCTCAAATTGTTTCAAACTAGATTTGATAATTTAATGGGCATAAATTTCATCATAATATCAAGCTCCGAATTTTTAAACAAAACTAATTTTCTAAGTTTAGTTTTCTACATTTTCATTTGCCTATAGCTTCTACTGAGTGAATATCCATTCGTTTATGTTCTCCTTGAACAATTAGATCTTCATAGGAATCAATACAAAGCTCATATTTCCTTTTCATTTAATTATTTAATTAAGTTTGATTGGAGATATTTTATTTTAGATTTGGTATTTTGATTTTATTTTGTATTTTAATTTAATTTTGATTGTTTTTCTGCAGGGAAATTATTGAAGAAATGAGAAGAAGAATATCTCAATCAATGAGAATGCTCTGGAAATACAAGAATAGTATTTTGGGCCAATGAAAATTGATTGAGCAAAACTACTCTTCAACAACCTTCTCATTGATAATTCTTTTTGTAAAATTATAAATAGAAGATTGTAGAATGTACTAGGGGCTTCTCTTCTCTGCAATTCTGGAATTTAAAAAAAACATTATTTTAATGAGAATTTAGAGTTGTAGGAGGATAGAAGACAGATTCAAGTCCTCAGGGAAGAAGGCTCGATACTGTTGTGCTTTCATATGTTTGTAGAGAAACGCTTTTTTATTATGTACTACTATTGTAAGGAAGAGGCTATTTCTGCAAGAAGAGATCGATTGCAAGCCCAAAGCATTGTAAATTACTCTCGTACTATGAGTATCTATAATTTGATTTCATTTATTAATAAATTTTTATTTCAGTTAATTATTTTTAGCACTATTGTTTACAAAATTTAATTGAAATGAATTCTTATTTCATTGTTTCAAGTTATATTTCAAATGTATGAGTTAAGAATCAAATTCATGCAGTATTATTGAATCTTGTGCATTAATTCATTTAAAAGTCTACTCAGACTATTCTATGGGCTTAATTTTATATATAATATCAAAATAGAAGTTTACATAGGAACAAATAGTTATAATCTTAGATCGGTGAGGTATCTTACGATTTAGGATAATAATTATTTACTTGCATACATGATGTCGTATTTGAACTAATTTAGTAATTCCTCATGAATCTTTGTATTTCTTATGCATATGACAAATAATGAATTGGATATATTTTCAATAGGATCTTATGTAACTATTTATGAAGTGTTTAATTATTAGTATTTATGGTAATGAGGAACCATATCTTGTGAGCTATCCCCTTGATCTAATTCCTCCATGTTAATTCGAATTCTTTAAACATTATTTTCTCGTTAAGTAAATTAGCTCTCGATTGAGAGAAGTATTTCCCTTTCCTTCAATCGAGATAGGTTAGATTAATCAAATTACAGAATTAGTCCTGTTTTTAAAGAGGTAAAACTTTAGAGTGGTTTGGTTGTGTCGTTAAAATAGATTAAGGGTCATTCTCTTGCCTGGTCAGCAAGAAAAATTGATTTGATGTCCCTACTTATTGGTAAATAAAGAAACATCTTAAATCGGTAGAAATATGGAAAAGGTAACTCAACCTGGTTAAACTGGTCGGAACCACCATTTCAATGGAAAAGGAACTGTTCTAAGATCCAGATCAGGTGGTCTACCTTATATTGTTGTAGTTAGAGAATTTGGAGCCTTCAACAAGTTTATAATATCAATCATGGCCACCCATGGTCCATCATAGCCAGCCATGCTCAACCATGGTCAACCGTGGTCAAATATCTCATTGTGCCAATGATTGTCTCAATAAGAAAATTGAACATGGTCAACCATGGTCCAATGTCGCATTATGACAAAGATTATCTTAATATGAAAATCAATCATAGTCAAGCATGGTCATGCATTGTCCAACATTCGATTGTGATCAGGATTGTCTCAATATAGAAATCAACCACAATCAACCATGTTTATTTTAGGGTTTATAATATTTGTCTTAGGGTTTATATATCTTGGGTTTATAATTTTTATCCCTTGGGTTTTAATATCAATCCCTTGGGTTTTTAGTATTAATCCCTAGGGTTTACTATTCCGTTCAGTTTATAATATTGATCATGGTCAACCATGGTCCAATGTCAAATTGTGACAAATATTGTATCAATATGAAAATTAATCATGGTCAACCATGGTCCAAGGTTGTATTGTGACAAAGTTTGTGTTAATATGGAAATCAACCATTGTCAACCCTTGTCAACCATGCTTATTTTAGAATTTATAATATTTATCCTAAGGTTTATATACCTTGGTTTTATAATTTTTATCCCTTGGGTTTATAATATCAATCCCTTACATTTATTGATCAAAGGGTTCATATTCCTAGGGTTTAATATTATTCCCTTAGGTTTATAATCCTTTGGGTTTCTAGTATTATTCCATAGGTTTATTATTCCCTTAGGTTTATAATATTGATGATAGTGAACCATGTTTTATAAATTCAATCATGGTAAACCATGGTCAACCATATTTTATAAAATCAATCATGGTCAACGATGGTCCAACGTCACATTCTGATAAAGATTGTCTCAATATGAAAATCAATCATTGTCTCAACCATGGTCTAATGTTGCATTATGACAAATATTGTCTCAATATGATAATCATGGTCAACATGATAAACCATGGTCTATCGTGGTCAACCATGTTCAACCATGTTTTATAAAATAAAACATGCTCATCCATGGTCGATCATGGTCAACCATTTTTTATAAAATCAATTGTGGTCAATCATGGTTAATCATGTTCGAGTGTCGCATGAGGAATATTATTTCTATATGAAAATAAATCATTATCTCAACCATGGTCCAAGATCACATTATGAAAAAGATTGTCTCAATATGACAATCATGCTTAACCATGATCAATCATGGTCAATCATGGCCAACCTTGGTCAACAATGTTCAACCATGTTTTATAAAATAAAACATGGTCACTCATGGTCAATCATGGTCAACCATGGTCGAATGTCACATTGTGATAAATATTGTCCTGATATGAAAATCAACCATGGTTAAGCATTGTCAACCATTGTCCAATATTGTATTATATCAATGATTGTCTCAATATGAAAATAAACCATACTCAAACATGTTTATTTTAGTGTTTATAATATTTATCTTAGGGTTTATATACCTTAGTTTATAATATTAGTCCCATGGGTTTAATATTATTCCCTTGGGTTCATAATCCCTTGGGGTTTTAGTATTAACCCCTTGGATTTATAATATCAAACCCTTGGGTTTATAATATCAATTATGGTCAATGACGGTCAATCATAGCCAACCATGGTAAACTGTGGTCGAATGTCGCATTGTGACAATGATTGTCTCAATATGAAAATAAACCATGGTCAACCATGGCCCAACGTCACATTGTGACAAAGATTTTATTGATATGAAAATCAGTCATGGTCAAGCATGATTAAGCATTATCCAGAATTGCATTGTCTCAATATGGAAATCAAGCATGGTTAACCATTGTCAACCATGTTTATTTTAGGGTTTATAATATTATCTTAATGTTCATATACCTTGGGTTTATGATTTTTAGCCCTTGGGCTTATTATTCCCTTGGGTCTATTAATCTAAGGGTTTATTTTCCTAAGGTTTAATATTATTCCCTTAGGTTTATAATACCTTGGGTTTTTAGTATTGATCCCTAGGGTTTGTTACTCCTTTGGGTTTATAATATAGAACATGGTCAATCATTTTTTTTAAAGTCAATCATGTTCAAGCACGATCCAATGTCACATTCTTACAAATATTGTCTCTATATTGTGACAAATATTTATTATTATTTATTATACGCCTTTGTCGTATATCAACTACATTTACTAATATGGTTGTAATAGTAAAGTCAATTCTAATAACTTTAATGTCATTATAATATTGCATGATAATATTTAATTGATCAATTTGTATTATAATTACACTTTTTATTATAATTATATAAGATAGTGCTTTATATATCATATTATAGGTATTAAGTGCATTAAAATATAGCTCTATTTATATTAGTAATTAATTAGATAGTGTTAGATTATACACATATATTAGTTACATAGTATATATTCATAAAGTAGTAAATATAATATAGTAATAGTACTATATTTTGTTGTATTAATATCAGTAAAAGTAAAGTAACATTTTAATATTTGCATTATAACACTGTATTAAGTAGTATTAATATACTTTATTTAACATCATATGTATTAATACATATATAATATATTTAATATTAATATCTAATATAATAATATAGTCATATAGATACGTATTGCAGATAGTATTAACATAATCATCACATAACATTAATATTAACAGGTAGGATTAACATTTAGTATTATCTTGACATAGGATAAGTAGGACTACCTCAGGTTAGGTTAACCTTAGGATAGTCTTAGGTTATAGGGTAACTAGACCCATAACTAATCAAAAGCACCATTATCAATGGAAAACAGTCTAATTTGGGGCCTTGACCGAGTTGTATCCCTTAATGTTGATGGAGGTCACTTTTTCCCTTCAACGGGACCTTTAATTCTAATCTCTCACCATTTCTACTAATATAAGAATACTAATACCACCAACATTGTAGTAACAAGGGAGATAATTCAGCTTTAATAAGATGAAAACACAATGAAAAACAAATAAATTTGATGTAAGATATGTTATTGTAAAGTTTTTGGAAAAGTGTAGAAAAAATCTTCACTTAAGTTATAAGTTACTTATAAACCTAATAACAGAAAATGGTTTCTTCTATGCTCTTTAAACCTATAAAAGAAATATTGAAAACCCTACAAAAAAAATAAAATAACGGTAAAAAGAGAAATATAACAACATATATTATATCAAAAACCCAATGGAAATGGAAGTAATTTTATTTTATTAAATAAAAATGGAAATTTTACACCTGAAGGGGAGAATGTGTCGACTTCGGTATACAAATCACACTCCATGGGATGTGTCTTGTGATGCCCTATGCTTCAATTGTATATTTAGTTCTCTATCTCAGAATGTATGATATGGGAAAAAGGAAGTGGTGATGGCTTGAACTCAATATGGGAGCTCAAATATCATAAAATGATAATGAGGACGATGAGAATGGTCATGGGGAAAAATGATGAAAAAACATTTTTATTTATAACAAAATACTAGGATAGATTTATATTTAGAAAATAATAAAATATTATAGACTAAATCAAAATCTGGTTGTTATGAATATTTTATGATATTTTTGGGAGGGAAATAATATTTGAAATGATCAAATACCTTTATTTAGAAAGTCGTTGAAGTAGTTAAGAAATGAAGAATGACTTATTAATTAGTTTATGGTGATTAAGTCAAATTTGAATTAACAACAATTATTTAATAATTATTTCATGACATAAATAAGCGAATAATAAATAAATAATGGATTATTTAATTATTATCATGAGGTTTTCGGATTTTTAATGAGAAATAATTTAGAACAAGGACTCACTAAATTATTTTCTCATGTGAAAGTGAGTTTTAATATGGGAAAACCTATCCTACATGGTGTATTTCAATCAACCTAATAAGACATGGCTAGGTTATCCTTTTTTTCGTGATAACATATTTCCACCAATGTAAGAGTGCGAGGAGCACATCGTATGAGCAAAAAAAGTTGTAGGTTCACTTTCAGGAGACACCAAAAGGGAGTCAGAGAGAGAGGGAGAGAGAAAAATGAAGGGAAGGATTTAAATTAGAGCGGGTGAGACCTACTTGTTATATATAAGTCTCCTTTTATTGATGAGTACAAGATCTCAATGGGGCAGGCTTACCCATGCCCGTCAAGATAACTAAGTACAAATGATAATGATGTGCCCAGCAATGTGGGTTAGAGCTATAGAGTACATGAGACATGATATGTGAGCATCAATGAGATATAAAGTGATACAATGATATAATGAGTCCCATATACATAATTTTGGGGAATAGAGAGACTAGGACAAATAGAATGAAGTTTGTTGATCTTAGTACATAGGACATAATTCCCCCCCAAGATGATATGAGGGGGAGATCACTACCAAAGAAGCCCTATTGAATAAGAAAGGTCTCTAAAGATCTGAATAGACCATCATAAATAAAGGTACATGTTGGAGGCTCGACGATCGATAGAAAATGATCTAGTAAAATCACCATAACTACGTCTGAGGTTAGATCATAACTTGCTAACATCTAAGCATTTGGTGAGCTACCTAAACTATCAAATGAGTGATTTTGAATCCTGCAATAATGAGCTAGTGTTGAGCATGCAATAAAAATCCAAGTAAAAGGGAAATGATGATTACCTTTTCACAATATGAGGCACTGAACAATGATGAATGTTGGAACCAAGTTACACCCCCCTCTAGACCACTCTCCCAGAATAGATGTGCTGAAGTCAATAGAAGAGGGCCTGCGATAATCGAGGCAATGAGGATTCCTTAACAGAGGCACAAGGATCATAGTATTGTGACTGATATAGATTGAGACGAGAGGTGGTGGTGGAGGAATTAAGGGAATGGTGGACTTATGACTTCCCTTTTTAAAGCAGGATATGTGAGGTTGAACTAGTAAGGACTAATGTCATTCTAGAGGAAATGGTCAATTACTTGAACAAAGGATTTTCATAGATATATTAGAATAGATGGAGGCCATATGTGAGTAAAATAAGATTAATGTGATATATATATGGATAATGTATTGTAACATGACACAATGGGACTCTAAACAAAATCCATGGATGAAGGGGCAATTCATCTCTGATGGTTTGAACAATGGTGACTCTATGATGTTGCCACATGGGAAATGTCCAAAGGGGACAACAAAAACATGAGTAAATAGTGATTACTCATGGAAAAACTCAACATATAAGCCAATAGGTACAACAGCAAAGTGGTTCCAGAGAATGAGTGATGAATACGAAGAGAGTTGATTTTAATAGGCAACAAAGTGAGACCTCATGGAAAAATTAGCTTCCCAACAAAGTTTCAAATTATCAAAAATGAAGAGAGGCCCATTATGGAGATTGGTGAGATATTTCTAATGGTGCTAATCATTCTTCAAACCAATTTTTGGTTTTCTCATAATGGCCAAAGGAAAAATTAGGGTTTTTCTATAAAAGGGCTTATTCCCCCAAATTCCAATTCATTTTCACATTGGCATATTGGAGAATTTGTAAAGGAGGAGGAGGCCCTAAATCTTAACAAGCTCGTAGTAGAAAAAACTAAATTTAGATCTGAAAAATTCATATATGTATCCTTACTTATCTGAAAATGGCCCTAATTCTTCCTGGAAGGATGGTTCGTGGTAAAGTATTAAGTAAAGATGAATGCAAGAATGAACTACTTGAAGAGACCTAGGATCATCCCCACCAACCAAGTAAAACATGGGGACTAAGTGGCAAGTGTGGTATCATTAGGGTAGAATATTTAAAGATATGGTATCAAGCATATATGATATGTGATGTGTATATGGCTCGCTAAAGAGACCACTAGGACAAACTACCCAAGGAAGAAAAGTATAATTTACCATACCTAGATTTTTGGGGTCTAGGTCGAGACTAATGTTAATTAAGTGTGAATATGGTCAAGGGCCATGATGCTCCGAAGCATGAGCTTTTGCCTCCAACATATGTGATGGAGGTGACTGATCGGGTATGCAAAGGTGGGAATGATGCCCCCAGCTAGAGGTGTATGGAAAATGGTATGGATATACCAGAGGTATTTATAGTAATTAGTTTCAAACACTTATATGGATATTTTGATACATAATATGACTATGCATTATTTGATAGTTTTGTCACTACTATTTTTTTCTTATGGTTATCTTATAATGGGAAGAATAGATAAATAAAGTTGGAGAAAGGCAATGATGGATTTTGAATCTCATTTGGTATTGAATATATGAGATTCAAAGGGACTAAATTTTTTGGTTTGCATGTAGGGTGTCACCATACCAAAGAGTGCATTAGAATATAATGAACCAAGGGTCACCTAAACAACATTGTCGTTGACCAACAACAATGTCTAAGGGACTAGGTTGTTGATTGAAGATGGAGGAATGATTAAGTGGATCATCCCTATGATGATCTAGAGATATGGGACTCTAGAGTTTCTTCAAGGTGGGGAAGAATAATGGTACTATATTTGACACTATCAGATGCACTATGAAGGTTGGGAAGAAATTTCTTCTCCTGGACCGTTAAACATTGATGCCTCGTTACCAAAACATATTGTGGAAATGTAATGGACGCAAGGTGGATGTGGTTCGAATTCATGATTTCAAGGTAAGGGGTAATTGAACCAATCATCATTGTAACAACCTATCTCAAATCAGGAACAATATAGCAATATTAACATGCATGTGAGACGTGCATATGATAGCTACATATGCATGCATCATATACAATGCACTAGTATATATATATATATATTGACTATTCATGGAGAATGTCTAAATATAAGATAAATGAATTAATTATCAAAAGTGTTAATAAAATACCCAATTCTCGTAAATAGAAGGAATATACATTTAGTGAGAAATATAGTTGAGTTTATTCATAAGTTTACCAGCTCATATATAACCCAAAATGTATATTAAATAAACTAAACCCATAAACCTTATTATTAAACCTGATATGTTATAAACATAAAATAATATTTAATATTTAAAATCGTTATGGTCATATACTATTTAATAAATTAAAGTACCAACCGTCATAATTAAAAAGTGATACCACTCAATGTCGTAAGGGGATCTAATTCAATTAAAGGTAAGAAGCATGACAAAGCAAACCACTGCTTAACAAAAAAATAATATCCTTTCATAAAGGTGGTCAATGGATACGTAGAGGTGAAAGGACCTCTACTATTTAAAGAGAGGAAGGAGGATTTCAAGGGAGGGAGAAATACAGAGAAGGGTGATAGAAAATCAAACTGTTTGAGGGATGAGCCAGGTGCTGGATTTTGGAACTAAAAATTGGAAAATCTTCAACTATTGTTGGAGTTTTGGGCACAAGGGCTAGTGGACTTCCATTTTGAAGTTCTTTGGATCTGGGAACTGCAGATATTGATCCCATATAGGCAGGGAGGAATCAATTGGTTTGGTAACGAACCAGAAAAATTTGGAGCAATGTGATCAACACTAGATGGGAGAATCAAGTACACAAAGAATCAGGTATGCAAATGCAATTAATTTGATAGAATTTTACAAAAGGAATCTGTCAATCTTGTTGAAATTTAATATTAGTATTTACATTTTCTACGAAAGAAATCTGTGAATCTGATTGAAATTTAATATCAGTGTTTACAATCATCATAGGAGATGTGGTTCACATACACATCGTTTGAGATTTAACACTAATGACAGGTGGATGCAAAATTCACAAATGTTGATCCCAAAATGTCTTCAGAGGATGGTTCTAATGAAGCACATTTAGAAACTCCTAGGGGGTCTAAATTAGTTAATCCCGTGGATGATGATAAATAGATAATAGATATTGCATTTTTCATCATTTCAACGTTAGGAGGGAGAATTGCGATAGTAGGTTGAGAAGCCTCCTATCTTCGTGAAGAATTGGTACTAGGACTGACAGGTAGAGGAGAAGGAGAATCAAGACAAGTGGCATCTAGTTCGTGAAGAACATTGAACATATTGAAATGAGGAAAATGATGAGAATAGTGTATGTACATATCGTACAAACATAAGGATGATTCTTGTGTAATAATTTATTATTCTTGGTGGACTTAGGTAAGGTGAGTTGCACCTCAGGAAGATTAGGATTAGGTTGAATACCAAATTTTGAGACCATGCTCTTAACATGGGGAAGGTCAGGAAAAAATTTTGTGGCATGCCCATGATTATCACATAAATCACATTGAGGAGTAGGATTTGGTGGTTAAGATGAAGGGGTTGTCACTTTGGTTTCCTCATCTTTACACCCATTTTTCTATGCCTCCCCCCCCTAAATAGATGCTTTCACAAAAGGAGTAGCTTCGTGCTAATGCTATTGTGGAACTAAAGAAAAGTAAGGGGTGGTAGGAATTGGTTGTACTAGATTAAAAGTCATGTAAGGTTTGAGTTGTTCAAGAAGAGTGTTCGCCAGAGGCTCAATGTACCAAAATAAGATCCCCAAAGTCATGTTAGGAAGACTCAACATAGCCATTATAGAAGTAGAAAATATTCTTGTTGGTGGGAATAAAGAAGGTTTATAACTGAAGGGGTAATGACATAAAGGAGTTTGATGAGCCTCGATATTGCAACAAGAATGCTGCAACTCCTAAGGCTACCAAATTTAATTATCAACTCGAGGTTCGTACAAGCTTAAGATGTATCAGCACTATATGTGCAACATATAATGTGTCCTTCCTTTACTTTCATGATGTAATGGAGTGCAGGTAATGAAGTCAAATCATAAACTAATTGCAGAAAATGAAATGTTTGAAATGGAACCTTAACCTATTGCAAGAAACAAAGTACAAGGAAGGAAACCTATTCTATTGCATAAAGATTATGAACTAAATGTAAAAGAAACATTGCTTAATATTATTTATCACATGTTATGATTTAAACTAACCGAGAATGAAATCTGATCTAGAGTGTACCAACTACTATGTGCATGCGTAAATATTAATGAACTCATTTTTAAAATCTTTTTGCTTTATAAATGCAAATGCTAATCTTTCCTTGATCTTTGGCAAGTTAGACAAGTGTGGAGCAAGAGGGTTAATATG
Source organism: Pinus taeda (assembly GCA_000404065.3). Classification (NCBI taxonomy): domain Eukaryota; kingdom Viridiplantae; phylum Streptophyta; class Pinopsida; order Pinales; family Pinaceae; genus Pinus; species Pinus taeda. Next base: position 28,071 of record APFE031479182.1, read on the forward strand.
GTCTTGATGGCATGGAGGTAAACTAGAGGCCCAATCCTAGCTTCAATGATGATTTTTCGCAATTCGGTCTCAAAGCAGGGTTTCTTATAGGATACTACAATGATTTCCTACAGGATGCTACAATGATTTCCTACAAGATCCCCTAATTTACTACAAGATGTTACATATTTACTATATGAAATTATAATTTATTGAATCACCAAGAAAATCAAATCCAAATTGGATGGAACAAATTTTGTTAGTAACTGGTATGTCTTAGGTCCCCATTCCAAGTGGAATCACTCAAAACGACCTCTGTAAACCCATGCTAAAAAATAGAAAAACATTACTAGTCGAAAATCTAGAAATTCGAGAACTAGTGAGATAGTAAATCTAAAAAATGCCTAACCTAATCAAGTGAAAATGCAGTGGGGAAATTTTTTTTATGAACTAGAATGTTTTTTTGATCTAATGCAAGTGGAACTAGCTCAATTGAAACTCATTAGCAGGCTCTAAAAAATAGTAGAAATTTGTTGTTCTTTGCCACAAAGGAGTTCTAGAAATCTAGATTTGGGAATAAGAAGACTAATCCAGGCAGCTCAATGATTACTATGAACTTACAAATATTTTCCAAGGATGAAATAGTGGTTGTGATCCTACAAAAGAACTTACATCAACCATTTAACTCAATCCTACAACAAGAAATCATTAATACTAAATGCAAAAGTAGAAAGAAATAAAAACAAGAAATGCATGTGAATAGGAAGTGAAAAGAAGGAAAGAAAATGTTACAAAAGGGCTTTGAGGCTCCTGGGATGGCAAAGCCCAAGGAAGATCAGATACCTATGGAGGAGAACAAGATTTATAAGCTGAACATGACACCAATCTTCATTATTTCATCAATATAATTACATCCCTGCAAGAAAATATAATGGAGCTGTAGAAATACGAGTTCTCTCCACAAGAACGCTAATAAAAATCTCTCCTAGAGGAAAATTTGACTTGGTACTTATACCGAATGATTAGGAGTCATTCCCCATGAATGGAGGAAGATTTCATCACCAAATCTCCTTGATTAGTGGATCTGGTCCCCAATACTAGGAATCTGCATTAAATGGCACAGAACACATTCCTAGATTTTCTCAATCATTTGAGTTACACAATCTATGCCATAATTACATAATATCCTATTGATTTATTATTTATTATTGATCCTCCTATAGTAGAGAGCAAGTCCCTAAATTATCTCCTCCTCCAAATCTTCATAATCTGCCCAATATTCTCATAATATTCCACAAAACTAAATAATATTAGGCACAAATATGCAATTATTCATAAACCTTCATAATGAATATATTAAGTTAAAAATACATTATCTAATGCAGGAAGAGAGGTTTAATTTGCTAAAGGATGGCCATTGACCTTAATTTATGTTTAGTTTAGAGGCATGGGCCTTAATTTACGCTTAATTTAGAGGTTGTCATAGCCCCCAGCTGAAAGTGTTGCTCATCCTCTGAGAAACTTAGTGACCTCATTGTGCCTCATTCATGGCCCTGGAGGCCTTTTTCTTCTATGTTAAGAATATTGGTTGTAATTTCTTCAATGACAAGCCCAAAAACATAATTGTGCAAAGAAAAATCATTGTTTCTTGAGACCATTAGTTTTCCCTCTCCCCCTCATCAAGATGGGTTCTTGAATATTTTTTAGCTTACCAAGGTCTTCCAAATCCTTATCAACCTTTTACTACCTTGTTCCACCATTTGGACACCTTTGAAACCTTCAAAATGTCTTTAGATGAGAATTAGGACATCTTGTAGTAATTCATATCAAAACTATAAGAAACGTACAGGAAACCCTATTAAAACTACAGGAAACCTTTTTTACCATAAATGATATTTTGAGCCTAGGGCAGGCCCTCAACTTGAATCCCATGCCTTTTTCCCATTCTTAGGCCTTGGACAAAAGCTAGAAACAGATTGGAGACCACTTGGAAAACATATTTTCATCACTGAAATTTGAGTTTTGTTTTGATGGTGAATACCTCATTTCCTTTTGTTGACTTCTTATTCTCTCTTGTGGCCTAAATGACTGCCTAATGCCCTTGGAGTTATCTATTTTGATTAGGTCTCTCTTAAGCTCTACCATCTCGGAGTCTAGCATAATTTTTTCATTTCTCCCTTCTTGTAGCAACATTCTGCCTTCTTGTAATAGTCATTCCACCTCTTTTAGAGTCTTCTAACTGTATGGGTGATGAGCCCCAAATTGGGTAACTTATTGGGCTCATTTGGCCTAACTATCCTTGTTCAGTCCTTGTTAAATCGTTCATTTTCCATATCTTATGCATTATTTTTCAGTATGTTTATGTCATTTGTACGAATAAGGGTAGTCACTCTTCCTAGGTGACTAACATGTGCTTATTTCAGGTTTTTTGACACATGTTGGAGCAAAACCGAACAATCATGGGCTAGAAGACAGCCAAGCTTGAGGTGAGGATTCATAGGGGGTTTGTCTATGACATTAAATAGCCCTTCCTCGGGATCTTCACCCCCAACTCTGAGCTTCAAAGGGCACCAAAACTGGATCTAGAAGGCAGCCAAGCAGATTTTGGAAGGGACTTTCTACTCACAATTTGGACAGCCAAGTCCCATAGATTTAGGAGGCCAGCTAGGACCCTCGTGGTGTATAAATTTTAAGTACTCAGCCTTCGTAAGGGAATTTTGAAACCATTGCATATTTTGTACTACAGTGCTGTCAGCTTTAGTTTGTTCTTTTGTAGCCATTTTGGCATAACTCTTGACTTATGACTATTTTTTGATAAATGAGAAGCAGTCTGATTTTATATCAACTTTGAGTTTTCTATAGGATCTGTAGCTCTCAGGGTTGGGCCCAACCTGAGAGCCTAGGGTCTCCTTTATGTACTGTTATCTTTCCTGTATGCATCATTATTTTCCTTTTATGCATTTGCAAACGTATTTCTGTTAGCCAGATTTAGTTGTGTTGATTAACTAGGTCATTGTTTATGAATATAATTGCTTTAGATGTTTAGAATAGATTGGTAGGATAATAATAGTTAAAAAACTCCAGAAAAGGGTCAACAACACTTTCGGTTTCACGTCATCCTTATTGGATCAGGGGCTGGAATTGAAGTAACCGTGTTGTCCCAACAGAAACACTAGTTTGCTTTACTGTGCAATCCTTAGTGTACTGTTTCCATTTGCAGAATGCATAGTTTCTATACAATTATCTTTCAAATAAAGTTGTGTTCATTCATTTTATTGTCAGTTAGATTAGATTAGCTGGGACTTTGATTATTTAGAAGACTTTGTAGATCCAGTTGAATGTACACCGTGCAGGGCATCTCTACCACTTTTTCATCCACCTAAGCTTCATCAGAGCCATCTGTTCCATCTCCTAGCTAGGTTCCTCATCTCACCTCTGTCCTTTTGCCCACATAACCCTACCTTTTTGTGCAATCATTGGTTCAACTTTCTTTGAGCCAAGTCAGCCTTCTACACCTTCTCACCACTCCATCCACTAGTCCCTGGGTCACTCCAGGCCCCTATCCTACCTCCATATCCATTCATGCATCTTCCCTCACTCACCCATCCTCTAAAATCCAATTTTTAAACATCCTGTAGAAATTTCTAAACATCTTGTAGAAATTCCTGAACATCCTGTAGAAGCTCACAAATGAGGTTTCTTGATAGCCAAACTTTGTGAAACTCTTTGGAAGCGTGTTAGGGACTCCTTAGACCCTCTCTGAACCTTCCCAACCTTTTCCAAGCATTTCTCCTCCTTGATCCACCCCTGTACAGTAAAGAACAGTGAAAGCATATGCATGATGAAACTGACAACTTAATCAAAAATACAAAAAGATTTTTTCTTAGGATAGAGGTAGTCTAGAGACATGTATTTTACCTTCATAGAAGTAATGGCATCTCTTTCAGTAGTTTGCATTCTCTTCTTTGCACCAGTAGGACTAGCTGGTAGAATTAGGGTTTGCTAGGGTTTGCGCTTTCCTTCAGTTTTCCAATCTCCTTTTCGCAAATAGATTAGCTTTCTTTGAGTTAGCTTTCCTCCATCAATTAAAAAGATTATTCTAAGAGCTCATAAAAGTTGGCTTAAGCTCCTAGCAGACTTGTGCCAGCTTACCAAGTGACAACTGCGACAAGAGCTAGTACTTGTGCATACAGCACTGTTGCTTCCAAGTTTGTTATGAACTACGGGGTTGATAAAAGTAAAGAAGGGAGCCCCGGGAGTTGCAGCATTATTGTTGCAATACTGGATCCCACCACCTTTTTGGCGCCATTGCTGGGGAAGCGTCAGAGTATTGGTGATTGTTGCTTTTCTGCTATTTTCTCCTACAACCTTCTGCTAAGTAGTTTATTTCATTTCCATTTTGCAATTTCATTTTCACAAAAGTAGAGTAGACATTTGCTACTTTCATAGATTAGCATTTCAATTCCGCAATTTCAATTCTGCAAGCGTAGCTTAGCATTTCAATTCTGCAATTTCAATTTTGCAAGTGTAGCTTAGCATTTCAATTCTGCATGCGTAGCTTAGCATTTCAATTCCGCAATTTCAATTCTGCAAGCGTAGCTCAGTCCTTTCCTACTTTCATTTCAATTATGCACTTTCATTTCAACAAGATAGTTAGTTATAGTTCAATCTATTTTAGTTTTGCAGGTACCAGCAGAGAAAAAAAGCAAAAGCAATCAAAAAGTCTTTCCATTTCATGCCTCGTAGGAACAGAGATAAAACCGGCAAATTCTTACCCAACACCCCCACCACATCACTGAGTCAACCTTCTCTCTTCTCTAGTGACAGTGAGACAGAAGAACCTATCGGTGAATCTCCTGAGATATATGAAAATCCTATAACAGAAGAAGAGTTAGAGAACACTCGATCTGAAGCCATGGATGACAACCGAAACAGTAGAAGAGAAGATGAGAGAATAGAAGGTGCCTTTCCCATCCGAGAGACCAATGGAGACATGAAAATGGAAAACATAAGTATGTCCGCTTTACCTCAATTCCATGGATTGACTACTAAAGACCCTGATACCTTCCTGTTTGAGTTTTTTGTCCTTTGTTGAATTTATGACTATGGTGAGGGCGAGCAAAAGTTAAAACTCTTTCCCTCTATGCTCAAGGACGCAGCATTACGCTAGTTCATGGGGTTACCTGGAAACAATATCACCACTTGGGCTCAAATGTAGCAAGCTTTCAATGCCAAATACTAGGACTACTGTAGGTCCAAGGAAACCAAGGGAGAAATATTTCGGATGACCATGGGAAGCGATGAGTCTTTAGAAGATTACGAGGAAAGTTTCCAACTTAGTTATAAATAGGCCAGGTGCACACTTGACCTGGAATCTCTGAAGCTGGTTTTGCTCCAAGGAGTCCCTGAAGACCTTTTGGACACCCTTAACATGCTGGCTAGAGGAGATATCTACCAGCTACATTATGAGGACATAAAGACCGTGTTTAGAAATCATTCTAGGGCGGCCGGGAAGAGAGGTAGGGGGAATCCACTTTCAGCTAGTACCGCCTTCTCCAAGCATGTTTTTCCTAACCAGATGGAAGACCTCAAGAGTGAGATGAGACAGGCTATTGCCATGCCAGTTGATACCTTCTGAATTCAACAAAAGAAAGACGAAGCTAAGAGGGCTTTGGCCAATTTTTGTCCTAGATGCACGAGGAAGCATCCTAAGAATGAATGCCCATTGCACTCAATAGAGGTATGTTTCGTTTGTGAGGAAGGCCACCCCACCAACCAATGCCCTACCTTGCCTGGATTTAAAGCCATGTACCTAGGGACTGAGGTGGCAACTGAACCTCTCTACTTCCTCAACCAAAGGAGGCCACATGGACCCAAACCTTACCAGCAGGGGATGCAAGGGACATCCCAAGCTTATTATAACCCCAACCAATCCACTCATATACCTTCTTTGGGCCCCCCTGCTCATCCTTCCTGGTCCGCACCTCCTCCATGGTCTTATCCATCTCCATACCATACTCAACCTCCTCCTCATTCGTTTCACTCTCATGCCTAGCCACGGCCTTAGTGGAATGCACCTCAACCGGGGTGGAGGCCCCAGTACAACACTCGTCCCACCATTTTGCCTCAACCACTGGCTCAACCACAACCATTACCTCCTTCTTCTCCAATACAACCCCAGATGCCTCCTCAATCAAACCTGAACCCCAACAATGGACAGGCCCAGCGGGTATATACTGGGGAGACAACATGCCGTACCTATGTTGTGGAGATCCAGGAGATCAACCTGTGATCTAGGAAGGTCCTTCCAGAGCGCCAACCTCCCCGCCTAGAGGAGGAGGAAGAGAAACAATAAATTGAACCCCAAGCCATTCCACCCTTTCCTGAGCGACTCACAGTAACCACACAAACCAACCCAAAAGAGACTGAGCTTCTAAGAGAACTCATGCAGTTGTGTGTGAAAATACCACTTCTCCAGGCCATAAAAGATGTACCGATATACAACAAATTGATTAAGGAGAAGTGTTTTAAGCACCCAGGCAGGCGAAAGAGAGATGCCTCAACTATCAATGTCATAGGACAACTCTCCGATATTATGTTGGGGCAAGTAATCTATCCAAAGTATTTGGACCCTGTATGTCATGTAGTTGATGTTGACATCAATGGTACCATCATATCCCACACCTTGATTGATCTAGGGGCCGCCATTAATGTGATGACTAGGGACACCATGCTTAAGCTCAACCTTCAGAGTTCCTTAAGGAAGACCTCGACAATGCTGCAATTGGCAGACCGCTCCACCGTGACTCTCGAAGGGATTGTGGAAGATGTCTTGGTCTTTGTTGACTCCTGGCAGTACCCTGCGGACTTCTTGGTCCTTCAGCCAAAGGCAAAACTCACTGGATATCCCCTCATTTTGGGAAGGCCTTCGCTAGCTACTGTAGATGCTTACATCAGGTATCGAGCAGGAAGCATGACCATAAAAAATGGGCCTATGTCCAAACAGCTGGTCCTATACCCTCCTGCCCAACCTTTGCTAGAACATGACTTACCCCTTTGGTTGGAAGAAGGAGAAGAGATGAGGCCTACTCTACACCATTATGCATAGTAGAGGCCACCAGGGGAGGTCCTCAAACCGAGGATGATTTGATTGAGAATTTAATCCAAAATCCTCCCCCCGGTGCACTATCCTTGGAAGAGTTGGTGGAAGATACCCAAGCCAGTGCTTTAGTGGACCTATGTGTAACTGATCCGACCACTCCCAGAGTTAAGAATGTCGAGTTTGGCCCTGAAAGAACTTTAAAGATCAACTCCTCTCTCTCTCCCTCTCAGGAAAAGGAGCTATGTAGCCTCTTGACCTCCCATTTGGAGGCTTTTGCCTGGAACTACAAGGAAATGAAAGGAATCCATCCCTCGGCCTGTTCCCATCACATTTACATTAAGGAGGACTATAAACCAGTCAGGCAAACTCAGAGGGGATTGAATCCAGCCCTTAAGGACATTGTTAAAGAAGAAGTGCAAAAATTGTTGGATGCAGGATTCATCTACTCCATCTCGGACAGCGAATGGGTTTCCCCTCTGGTGTTTGTACCCAAGAAAAATGGTAAATGGAGAATCTGTGTGGATTATAGAGAACTAAACAAAGCCACCAAGAAAGACCACTTCCCTTTGCCTTTCATAGATCAAGTGTTGGATGGACTGGCAGGAAAGAAGTTTTTCTCTTTCCTAGATGGGTTCAGCTGGCATAATCAGATCCAAATCAGCCCGGAGGACCAAGATAAGACCGCCTTCACTTGTCCATCGGGTACCTTTGTCTACCGAGTCCTTCCCTTTGGGCTATGCAATGCCCCTTCCACTTTCCAGAGAGCGGTACTGAGCATCTTTGCCGAGCTGGTTGATGATTCGGTGGAAATCTATATGGATGACTTTACTCCTTACGGGTCTAGCTTCCAAGAAGCCTTTTCCAACCTGGGAAAAGTTTTAAGAAAGTGCATTGAGATGAACATGTCCCTCATCCCTGAAAAATGTGAATTCCTGATTACTGAAGGGACCGTGTTAGGTCATACCATTTCTCGCCAAGGATTACAGGTGGATCCTAATAAGATTGCTATCATAAAAAAGGTTCCACCTCCTCAGAAGGTAAGAGATGTTCGGAGTTTCCTAGGCTTAGCGAGATATTATAGAAGATTTATTAAAGACTTCAGTAAGCTAGACTCGCCATTGTTTGGCCTCTTAGCAAAAGATGTTGAGTTTAAATGGACTGACGACTGTCAGAGGGCTCTGAATGAATTGAAGGATAAGTTAGTGTCTACCCCAATTTTGAGAGGCCCAAACTGGGCCCTACCTTTCCACATTCACACTGATGCCTCAAACAAAGCCATAGGGGTAGCCTTAGGAAAAGTTGAAGAAAAACTTCCATATGCCATATACTTTGTCAGCGAAAACTTATCCAAGGCAGAAATGAATTATACTGTAACTGAGAAAGAAATCCTTGCCGTGGTCCATTCCCTGAACAAGTTCTGACACTACATAACTGGCTATCAAACATTTGTACATACTGACCATGCTGCAATTAGATATTTAATGAATAAGCCTGATGTGAATGCTCGTATTATTAGATGGTTACTTTTGTTGCAGCAGTTTGATTTGACTATCGTTGACAAACCAGGTAAAGCAAATGTTGTTGCTGACTTCTTGTCTAGATTGGATTTGCCTGCAGGTGAAGAAGGAACATTGGATGACCACATGCCAGATGAACATCTGTTTGTTATCTCAGTACTCTCTCTGTGGTTTGCTGATATAGCAAACTACCTGGTCTCAGCACAGTTCCCTCCGCATCTATCCTCAAAGGAGAAGAGCAGAATCGTGAGGAAGAGTGCCTCATTCACTTGGATCGGGGGCAACCTGTTCAAACTTGGCCCCGATCATATATTAAGGCATTGTGTTAGGGAGGAGGGCCTTGTGGAGGACATTTTGCAGCCAAGAGGACTGCCTTCAAAATTCTACAAGCAGGCTACTATTGGCCCACTCTTTATCAAGATGTCAGAAGATATGTCAGCCAATGTGACCGATGCTAGAGAATGGGGAAGCCAACTCCAAGGGACGAAATGCCTCTCCAACCTCAAGTGACCCTTGAGTCATTTGAGAAGTGGGGTATGGATTTTGTGGGTCCTACCAACCCTCCTTCAAGGCAAAGGCCTTACATCATTGTATGCACAAACTATCTGACAAAGTGGGTAGAAACCAAGGATATCAAAGCAACAACAGAAGAAAAGGTGGTTGAGCTTTTAAGAGAAAACATCTTCTACAAATTTGGCTACCCAAGAGAGTTAGTCACCGATCAAGGAAGCCAGTTCACCTCCAACTTAATTGAAGACTTGCTCGCTCATCACAAGATCAAGCATAGGACTTCCACCCCATATCATCCTCAAGCAAATGAGCAGGTGGAAGTCACCAATAGAGCATTAGAAGGGATTTTGACTAAGGTGGTGAGCAACAGTAGAAAGGATTGGGCAGATCACCTAGTTAAGGTCACTTGGGCCTACAACACCACTTGGAAGACCACAACCAGTTTCACACCTTATGAGCTGGTCTATCTGAAGAAATCTTTGCTGTCAATCGAGTTCAAGTACAACACATTGAGGATGGCAGCTCAACTGGACCTAGATCTCAGCCATGCTCAACAAGAAAGGTTATTGCAGCTGAATGGGTTAGATGAACACCGAATGTAGGCCCTCCTCCACTCAGAAGTGGTTCAACTTCAGAGGAAGATATGGCATGACCGGCACCTTAATGACAAACAATTCCAGCTGGGAGATTGGGCGCTGTTGTATGATTCAAGACATAAGGATTTCAAAGGGAAGCTGAGGACAAGATGGCGAGGAAAATATGCAGAGGAGAAGTGCACTGAAAATGGTTCCGTCCTTATCCGGACCATTGATGAAGAAGCCATCCCCATGCTCGTCAATGGGCATCGACTAAAGATCTACAGGAAACCTCTTTCGAGGCAAGAGTTCATCGAAACTGTGGAAAAATCAGTGTTGGTAATAGAGAAGGGCTTTGCCTCTATTTTGGGCACACCCTGAGCATCATTAGAAAAAAATAATACAATAAAAAAGATCCTTGGGTGAAAACCTTTCTGAGGTGCCCAAGGCAGATGGTAGGGGTGAAAACCTCATTGAGGCGCCCCTGCTATCTCTCTGAAAAAAGAATTGGAATAAAAAGATCCTTGGGTGAAAACCTCTCTGAGGCACCCAAGGTAGATAGTAGGGGTGAAAACCTCATTGAGGCACCCCTGTTGTCTCTTTAAAAAAAACAAAAACAAAAAAAAAAAAAAAAAAAAAAAAAAAAAAAAAAAAAAAAAAAAAAAAAAAAAAAAAAAAAAAAAAAAAAAAACAAGTTTAATCTCTGGAAATTGTTGCAGGTTGCAGGGACACAATACAAAAAGGAGGCCTCTCAACTCAAGGAAAAGGGTCCCTACCAAGCTACCAGGCAACCTTACATACACTCCCTCCATGTACACTCATTTTTTCAAAGGCTCAGACACAATCTGGTTGTGGTTCAACCTTCTACAGGAAGCTACAGGACTTTCTACAGGAAGTTCTGTATTTTTACAGGAAACATCCTGTAGAGCCTTTGGGCAAGCCAGAATCGATTATGGAAAAGGATTTGAAGCTTGAATTCTGTTGAGGAGGCATGCAACTACTCTTTTCTTCCATCCTCCACTTGTTTCACCTCCTTTCACCACCATTGCCACCATCTGGTCGAATATACCTGCACAGTCATACCAGAACACTGTTTTCTCAGATAAAAATGTGTTTTTTTAAGTGGAAGATAAAGCATGCAGAGGCTCACACACTTTACTTTTCAAGGCGACCTCAGGACCCTTCAGCTGTGAACGCGACTTTGTCTATTTCAGCATGCACCCCAAGAGGAGAAATGGCTACAGGATGTCCTACAGGAATCCTGTAGCAGCTGATCCGGCTGGAGCACATACCATGGAGACACCAACAGCTCATGAAGCCATTGCATGCAGCATTCACCACCAGGAAATCGAGTCTCAAGGTCTCTTAGCCAACAGTAGCCAACAGAAGAGGAGCTCCAGCACCCGTGCATGAAGTAGCAGCAAGCAGATCCAGCATTCCTCGTCCCGAAACCTGAAGAAAACCACGTCCACGACCGCACAGGTAAGTGCCTAACCTTATTTCATCAAATTACATAATCTATACTCTAAATGTGCATGACTATGAGAATGGACAGATTGAACAAGTCTGGTAGCCATTCAACTAGCCACCACAACCAGTCAGATGGCCTTGTAGGATCCGAATGGGCTTGGTTATGTCGAAAAGATGGGAAATTGACACGTGAGAAATGTCCAGTGGAGGAGAAGCGGCAGTATGATAGGAATGGCGGTGATGAATGCAGAGGGAAGGATTCGGCGGCCAAGGACACGCTGAGGAATGATGGTTGTGACGTCGACCAACGGATCGACTAGGACAGCTCACCCCCGCGCCATGAATTCCACAGCAATTCAAAATCGGCTAGTCAAATAACTCATGATACACTGCTGTCATTTACACTCACAACCGTTTTGCAGCCGAGTACGCGTCCTCCTCCTCTGAGGGTTGTTAGCCCGAGTTCTCGGTCTGTTCCAACGTCCTGCTGCTGCTCAGACTCGTTCAGAACCACCGTAACGTCCTCTAGAAGCCGTGTACGATTTCTACAGGAAGTTTCACTACAGGAAAACCAGCGTACGAAGAAGCTTGGACTGTTCACATCGACGGTGGAAATTCTTAGTGAGGTAGGCCCGAACTTAACTTTCCCATGCAAAATAGTTCAAAAGGTGGTGAGTTCGACATGTTGAGGGGATAGAGAAAATGTAAGTGCAATTTTGTCTGCGAATTCAAAGGTCATTTCCTTATCGCTGCATGAAATTGTCTTCGTGGTCTGTATGCGAGATTTTCACCACGAATCTTGAGTTAAATCCCTCCTGAAGAAAAATTGAGACATTGTCAAGGCTCACCGGTGGAAAAACTGTGAATTTTGTATGACTGTGTGAATGTCGAAAACGTAGCTTTGTGCTCTGTTTAAAATTCCTGAATCCTCCTTCTGTACATGAGCAGTCAAGTTTCAAAATACGGGAATTGAAAGGAAGAAGCCTACAGATACTGTTTTTAACGCTCTAAGAAGGAAACACACCCATAATTCCCTGTCTGCTTAAAGCGCAAACAAAAATAAAGTTTTTTCACCATGCCGAGAGGGTTTATTAGAAAAGAACCCTCGGACTCCAAGAAATTATGGGAAACCCCTAAGGTGGTGGACTTATTTTCCCGTGCACACTGGATATCATTTTGTGACAAGCTTCAAGGTCACGATGACGAAATTACAGAAGAATTCCTAAGGTGCCTGAAGGCGAAGTCCAAGACATTAGCCATTGTCAACTTCTGAGGATTGACCCTCAGACTCGCCCCACAGCTCATTAGCAGAGTAACTGATCTACCGATGGGGGTACCCTGGGATAAGGAGGAGAGGAAATTGGGTCAGAAAGCTAAAAAAGAGTTCTTCTTGCCAGAGGAACAATTTTCAGAGGACAAGAATGGAGCAAAGAACTAGCCTACAACCGTTTTGGAGTGAAGTCAACCTCCAAATTATGAAGTATATTACGTGTGAGGGGCGATTTAGCATCGTGTATGGCTATCATTTCCGATTGCTAACAAAACTCAGGCACCAAATGGACCTACCCTCAGAATAGAAATTGAGCATTCCCTACTTCCTCCTGCAATCCATGATTGAGTGTGCCACCAAACTAAGAGAGGGGACACCATACCAGCTAGCCCATCATGGGCTTATCAAGCTCCTTATGGAAGATGCACTCCACACTTACACTGTCCCTCTATCTTGGGAAATTTTTTGGAATATGTCTAAGGATGATGACATCCGAATTTTGGCCGAGGAGCTAACTTCCTCCAACAGTGAGGAAAAGGAGCACACTCAGGTAGAAAAGAAAGTTAAAGGACAAGAAACCCCAGGCAAAACACCAAAGAAAGAACAGAGAGGAACAAAAGAAAAAGGCCAAGCTGCCAAAACAGTGGGTGGTAAAATTACACCAACACCCAGGGAGAAAAGACTACAGAGCAGGGTAGAAAGGACTGAGCAAGTCCAAGCAAGTGAAGGCACCCCTAAGGCAGCCTCAGCCAAGCCAAAGGAAAAAGCAACCTCAGCCAAGCTAAAGGAAAAAGCACCCTCAGCCAAGCAGGCTAAAACAGTGCCATCTGCTTCTATAGGAAGCCAGAAGGCTATTTCTATAGGAAGTTTAAAAATGGCTTCTACAGGAAGCCAGAAACTAGCCACTACAGGACTTTCTACAAGAAGTCCGAAAAAAGGACAATAGAAGGAGAAATTGGTCAAAATTCTAGCTAGGGAGGCAGCAGTTGTGCTGGCCACCCTAAGTACCTCTCCCAAGCCGAAGGAAAAGCAAAATAGGAAGACGCCTCTGTATTTTAAAGCAAGAATGAGTGTGAGGACTAATACTGGCAGACCCCAGCCTCCATCAAAAGAGCCAATCACAATTGTGGATACTCCTACCACACCAAAGGATAGGTTCCCCTCCAAGGCATCCATTACTTATGAGCGAGGGAGCCCGAAATCATCCTCATGGAGGGAAAGGATGGAGAAATTGAACTCGGAAGCCTCTCTACAGGATGTCGAGGCTGTTCTACAGGAAACTTTGGCTAGGCTAAAAGAAACTGAAAAAAATGGAGGAAAGAGCAGCCAAGTCATCACAGGAGGAGGAGAAGACCGATGTCATCATGGAACCAAGCCCCTAGCCCAGCCTGGGCTCTTATTATAACTTTTTAGATTCCAGCAAAATTATTCCTCAAAAATTCACAGTGCCACTATTTCTAGCACTAGAGGAAGAAAGAGTACGAACCCACACTTGGATGAAGATCGCTAAATCCAAGGGGGTAGCAGATATAGGGCCTCTAGAGGAAAAGCTCAAGGAAACCAAAAGAGAGTTGGAAAGAGTAAGGCATGTGGAAAGCTCCCAACAAGCCAAGTTAAGAGAAGAGAATGAGCTGCTTAGACAGTAGCTACAGCTACAGGGATAGAGGAAAGAAGAGGACACAGCAGCTAAGGACACCACAGCAGAACCTCAAGGAAAAGAAGGAATGCAAGCTTATCTGGAGGAACTAAACCGGCAACTAAAGGAAAGGGAATTGCAGGCAGGCATAGAGATACAATCTCTAAAACAGCAGATGTAAGAAAAGGAGGCACAACTGGCCTGCATGGCCAGTTGGGCAATGGAATCTCTGCAATTGAGGTAGCTGGCCAAATCTTATGGCCTATACCTCAGGGATCAGTGGCTGCAATTCCAAATACACACATTGGCATAGAGGGGTATCTCCCAAATCCAAAACCCCCAGCAGTTCATGGATTTATGTAACAGCAGTTCATCGGAAGATAAGGCTAAGCTATCATAGTTTTACCTTCATAATTTGGCCCTTCCAAACATAACCTCGTGGGACCCCAACACAGAAGTAGGTTACATGCAGTTGATGGCAATGACCTCATGGTTAAACCACGAAGAAAAGAGAGTGGCAGAGGTCAGAAATGTCATGGACCGAGAACTACATGAACCACTGCTGATTAGAGCAGAGCCAGGGGACCCCACAGCATTGATATCTGCTCACCAGCACCTAGCAACCAACTCTCAGGATTTATTAGAGTACATGGATCGGCAGGCTCAGGCCATAGCACACTTCGAGGATATGGAGCGATTATTAGGGGACAATTGTGTTCATGCTTGCACCCGTAGGTGGAACACATTGTCCCATAGCCTCAAAATCAGGGAATATCACACTCCAACTAGAATGAGGGAGGCCTTGGCACGAGTACCTCTCTACAAGAAGTCTATGCAGAACCTCCAGGCCAGCTGGATAGGCCTCAAGCTAAGTCCACCTTTGCTTTTGGGATTGTTAGAAGGAGGCACAGAAGAAGAAGAGCATAAGCAGTGGGAAGAGGTGGAAAGGAAGGCCGGATTCCATGAAAGTGAGGAGGATACTACTCCAGAAACCTGGGATGTGAGGGTGGTGATCAAAGCAATGAAAGATGAGGAGTTGGACTAGTTTCTTAGAGGATGAGCAACCCTTTTAGCAGGGGGGTGATGATGAGCCCCAAATTTGGTAACTTGTTGGGCTCATTTGGCCTAATTATCCTTGTTCAATCCTTGTTCAATCCTTCATTTTTCATAGCTTATGCATTATTTTTCAGTATGTTTATGTCATTTGCACGAATAAGGGTAGTCACTCTTCCTAGGTGGCTAACACATGCTGATTTCAAGTTTTTTGACACATGTTGGAGAAAAACTGAGCAATCATGGGCTAGATGACATCCAAGCTGAGGAGAGGATTCGTAGGGGGGTTGTCTATGACATTAAATATCCCTTCCTCGGGATCTTCACCCACAACTCCGAGCTCCAAAGGCCACCAAAACCGGATCTAGAAGGCAGCCAAGTAGATTTTAGAAGGGACTGTCTACTCCCAGTTTGGATAGCCAAGTCCCATAGATTTAGGAGGCCAGCTAGGGCCCTCATGGTGTATAAATGTTAAGGCCTTAGCCTTCGTAAGGGACTTTTGAAACCATTGCATATTTTGCACTATAGTGCTGTTAGCTTTAGCTTGTTCTCTTGTAGCCATTTTGGCATAACTCTTGACTTATGACTATTTTTTGATAATGAGAAGCGGTCCGATTTTATATCAACTCTGAGTTTTCTATAGGAGCCATAGCTCTCAGGGTTGGGCCCAACCAGAGAGCCTAGGGCTTCCTTTTTGTACTGTTACCTTTCCTTTATGCATCGATGTTTTCCTTTTATGCATTTGAAACGTATTTCTGTTAGGCAGATTTAGTTGTGTTGATTAAATAGGTCATTGTCTATGAATAGAATTGCTTCAGATGTTTAAAATAGATTGGTAGGATAATAACAGGGAAAAAATCTCCAAGAAAAGGGTCAAAAACACTTTCGGATTCACCTCATCCTTATTGGATCAGGGGTTGGAATTGAAGTAACTGTGCTGTCCCAACAAAAACACTAGTTTGCTTGACCATGCAATCCTTAGCGTACTGTTTTCATTTGCATAAGTTAGTTATGGGTTCATATCTCTGAAATGTGTCATTGCATAGTTGATGTACATGGTTTTCTTTCCAAATAAAGCTGTTGTTTATTTGTTTTTTTGTCAGTTAGATTAGATTAGCTAGGACTTTGATTATTTGTAAGACTTTGTTGATTCGGTTGAATGTACACTGTGCAGGGCATCTTTACCACTCTTTCATCCACCTAAGCTTCATCAGAGCCACCTTTTCCATCTCCTAGCTAGGTTCCTCGTCTCACACCTTTCCTTTTGCCCACGTAGCCCTACCTTGTTGTGCAATCATTTGTTCAGCCTTCTTTGAGCCAAGTCAGCCTTCTACACCTTCTCACCACTCCATCCACCATTCCTTGGGTCACTCCAGGCCCCTATCCTACCTCCATATCCATTCATGCATCTTCCCTCACTCATCCATCTTCTAAAATCTAATTTTTAAACATCCTGTAGAAATTTCTAAACATCCTGTAGAAATTCCTGAACATCCTGTAGAACCCCTGCAGACTTCCTGTAGAAGCTCACAAATGACGTTTCTTGATAGCCAAACTTTGTGAAACTCTTTGGAAGGGTGTTAGGGACTCCTTAGACCCTCTATGAACCTTCCCAACCTTTTCCAAGCATTTCTCCTCCTTGATCCACCCTGCACAGTAAAGAACAGTGAAAGCATATGCATGATGAAACTGACAACTTAATCAAAAATACAAAAAGATGTTTTTTAGGACAGAGTGTTAGGCACATGTATTTAGCTCATAGAAGTAATGACATCTCTTTCAGTAGTTTGCATTCTCATTTTTGCATCAGTAGGACTAGCTGGTAGAATTAGGGTTTGCTAGGGTTTGCACTTTCCTTCAGTTTTTCAGTCTCTTTTCACAAATAGATTAGCTTTCGTTGAGATAGCTTTCATCCATCAATTAAAAAAATCTTCTTCTAAGAGCTCATAGAAGTTGGCTTAAGCTCCTAGCGGACTTGTGCTAGCTGACCAAGTGACAGTTGCGACAAGAGCTAGTACTTGTGCATACAGCACCATCACTTCCAAGTTTGTTACGAATTACCAGGTTGATAAAAGTAAAGAAGGGAGTCCCAGGAGTTGCATCATTATTGCTGCAATACTAGAGCCCACCAACTATTTTTATAACTTCTCTTGTTGTCTCGGTGATGGAAATTTTGCAGGAAGTTGACAGTGAACCTAACGATATTCAGCGGAGAATCAATCAGATGATTAATTTGTAGCAGTTTAGAGAGGAAGTGCTTCAAAATACTTCAAATTGTTAGGAAAATATTAAGATCTATGAAAGAAAAACCAAAGTAGATGATTTTATTTTGGGATATGTTGTTCTCTGATGGGATGCTTAGAATGAGGAGAAAGGTAAGCATGGAAAATTTGATAACTTGTGGAAAGGACCATACAAGATTTTAGCTTTTAGAGGGCAGAATGCCTATTTGTTAGAAGAACTAGATGGACAGGTGCTACCAAGAGGAGCAGTCAATGGTAGATTCCTCAAGCATTACCTCACTTTATTTTTTCAGAAATTTCTCGTTCCCATTGTACATAACAGTTTATTTTTCTGCCAAAGTGTGAAGGAGCTACCATGAAAGCTAAAAGCCCGAGGAGAAGGCCATAAGGATTTTTTGATCAGCCGTTGTTTTGAAAAGTTAAGTCAATTTTAGTGTGTCCTGTTATCACTCTAAAATTTCCCTAGGGTTGTTATCTTGTGTCAAAAGAAATATTAGAGGTAACCACAAACGTAATTTTGAGATCAGGATCTAGCCTTCCTAATGCTCAGAGAGGGCTCTCTCTTTATGATTTAACTTTGTTGAGTTAATTGATTTTAGGTTAGTTATTTAACCTTGATTAGGTTTTGACTTTGATTTGGTGGTGGAATTACTGACTTAGATGGATATAGGGATGTCCTTTACCATTGGGCCATGGGGTCAAGTGTCAAGAAAATAGGAGTGAATCAAGTTCTAAAGATAGTGTTCATAGGGAAAGGTAGCTGAGTAAATTCAGATCTTTTAGGTTGGATGGTGAAGTGGTTTTCAATCGGGGTCAAGGAGCAGTTAAGAATTATTCAAACCGGATAATGAGGGAAATGATAGAAGTCAATCGAAACTAGGGAGAAATGAAGGATTCCCTACTCTAGATATCAGAAGAAAACATGAAAATGAATAATTGTTCAAGACAGAGTATACTTAAACAAATTCTGTAATAATATTACAGTTATTTCATTCAATTTAGATAACATGAAAGTATGTGAAACATTTAAGAAGATAATAGTTTGACAAATAGAAAATACTTCACTGAAGTGGGCCAACACATGAATCCTATAATGCAATGCCTGTACTACTCAGTCTACTCCGCTGACTTGAAAAATGATACAATAAACCGTTAGGTTTCCGATCAATACGACTATAGAAATGTTTAGCAATCCACATCTTATACTTTGAATTATGAAGTATTTATACAAAAACTTATTACAAAATATCCCAAATTGTTTTAGGAATTATTCAAGGAAAAAGAAAAATCTTCATGCAAGAAGATAGAGACAGATATGTAAGTGTTACAAGCTGTCCCTGCTTATTTGGCTATGCTGTCAAATCTTTTGCTGCTTTTTCTCCTTTGCTGTTTGTCTTCCACACTGAGTATTCTTTTACTTTTCCTTTTGATTGACATTCTTTCATCTGATACTCTTTGACTTAATTGATATGCTTCCTTTATTTCACTGCTCTGTAAGCACTGTTTTCCTTGAATTTTCATAGTAAATCATTTAATTTTACAAAGTATTTGTATCTAGTAATTTAATATTTACCATTCTCCTGTAGACTTCATCAGCTTCTGTGTATTTTGCAAAGGTGGGCTTGTTTACGAAAAGATGTTTTACCTCATGCTGGAGGTAAAAGAGTTCTCAAAAGTATGGTAAAGAACCTTTCCTGTAGGCATCCCTTTCATAGAGGAACTATTGGCCTGCTCCCTTGCCACTTCTCTAATTTTCTTGTTATAATCTTCATGTGGCATTAACCTGTCATTTATTACCAATGGATTTGGTAGACATTTCTGCCATAAAGCATCAAATTTGACCATGAACCTGCTTATAGCTAGCTCCATGGTTTGGCATTTGTCCTCAAGATGCATCATCAAGTTCCTTTTGGTGATTAGTTTCTTCACCTCTAGTATACTGCTAGTCCTATCAGCTATGCCAAGCTCCTGCAATTCATATTTATTCTTTGAGTTAAGGAATTGGATTATTCTTGAGGCTTCTTTTGGCATATTTCCAAGTTCAATCTTAACTCTTTGAATTGCTTCACTAGCCTCTTAGACTAAATCATTTTGTTCAAAGATAACTTGTATAGATGGCCAAATATCATTGGCAGAGTCAATTATATTGGCACATAGCTACTCTTTTGCTTGGGCAAGTGGCTTCTTCAATGTTAATTCTTTTTCCAAGTTTTTTATCCTCTTAGTCAACCTGTTTGACTTTTTTACTTCATTTTTATGCATAATTTGAGCCAGTTTCTTCTCATCCTCTACACTTTTTATCTGTTCATTAAGTCTATTTATATTAGTGGTCTGTATGGACATGTCCTCCATGGCTTTGACCAGTTTACTTGCTTCATCACTTAGATGAGTTGTTGTTGTTGTTGAACCTGTTGCTGATGTAGTTGTTGTTACAGTTAGAAGTGTTGTAGCTAGTGGAGTTGTTAGGGCCAATGAAGCTACCAAAGTTGAAGGAACTGTTGTAGTAATTGTAGGGATAGTAGTGGTAGTAGCTGTCTTAAGGCTGGCTTGTTTTCGTTGTATTAAACTGTCCAATTCATTATCAATTTCTTTCAATTGAGCATTTAATTGAAGAATGAGATCCATCATTTTATCCTGCTGGGTTTGGCTCTTTAGGACCTCCTTGGTCAGTGGATGTTCAGAAGGAGGCAACTTCAGTTGTTTCTTCAAAGTTGCAATATCCTCATTTTTCTTCTTTATTAATTTTTCCCCAGCCTTGATATCATTTGGATTATATCTAATTTCAATTACCAGGTCTTCCAATGACTTGATTCTGTTGTCCATGGCCTGAGAGGATGCCTTCTCTAGCTTAAACTGTGTTGTGATGTTGTCTAGAGAACTTTGAAGCTTGTGCACACTCATTGCTTTATTAGTCATTATAGAGTAAATCATTTCACTTGCCTGCTTATGGAATTCAATTTGATCAATAGGGTGAACATCCCTTGCCAAAACTTCAAACTCTATCTTCCTGTAGTATGCTGACGATCTAGGTTGTTGGACAATAGGATGCATAAAGGTCATTTTCATTTTACCAAATTTAATGTCAAAGAATGAAATTAATCTATTTTGATTGCCAAGTGTCTGTTTGAGGTACTCGACATATGTTTCAACCTTTAATGCCTCATTCCTCAACTTGATTTCTTTGTACTTCTCTTTTATATCTTTCTTTTTGTCCATTGGTTTACTAGATGAAGAGACTTCAATACTAAGCCGTTTTTCAATAATCTAAGTAATTGAGGTGGAAGGTTGATGAGTTTCCTCTGAAACTGCTAGAACTTTACTCTTTTCAACCATTGTGTCTGTATCAATGACTTTAGCTGTCTCAATGGTGTCATCTTGCTCAGTTACAAGATTAATCTTGGGCTTCTTCCTTTAACTAATTTCAAACCTATCATCTGTAGTATCCATTTTAGAGCTAGAACATTCTTCCTTGGTTCTTTTTACATTTCTATCTTGTATGGCTAGAGTCTGTAGAATGGGACTAATACCCATCTATTCCTGTAGGGTTGGAACCTACACAAAGGTACTAGTATCTATCTACTTTTCCACATCTAATAAGATATTTTCTACATATATTAGGGTATTTTCAAACCACTTTGATTGGTTGGCATATATTTCAATGTCTGGCCTAGACTCATGCATAAAAGGGCTTAATTTGAAGTTGAGTCTTAACTTGTTTATGACTCCATTAGGGTCATACTGCCACATAAAAGTACTTGTGAACTCCATTTGCTGTAAATCTTATATGCTTCTTGTCCAACTTCCCTATTATTACAAATAAAAGAGCCTAGTTGGTTTTTGATTTTGAACTGTCTTTTCTTCCTATCAAACAGAAAATTGACCTCATCTGAGTTTATGATCTGCCTGAAATACTCTAATGCAAATATCCTCATGGGGAGGTATTTGGGCAGCTTGTAGGGAGTGAGCTGGCATCCATATATCCTGATTTCTGTGTGGTCCTATTATAGATATCAGTCTCCCACTCTATTGGTTTTAGACAACTATAAAACTTTCTTAATCTCATCATTGATCCTGGGTTGATTGCTACTGGTTAGCATGTTTACAACTGGATAAACAAAGGAAGAAATGAACTCTTTATAACTAAAAACAATAGAATATCTTTGGATTAATGGTGTCCAAAAGATGACAGATCTTGGATGGCCGTTAGTGTCTAACTTTTGGATGCTAACTGGAAACCTGTCTGACTAAATATATAGGAACATGTGAAATAATACTGAAGAGTATGTGAATACTCTTTCATTTGGCAATTTGATAAACTGCTCATGGATTCTGTCTGCCAAGAACTGAGCAAAGTTAAAAACTGTAGCTGGAGGCTTGGCTGGGCAAAAAATAGAAAGGAAAGAAAGTATAGCCTCATCTACATGCTCATTAGTGGTGTATCCTAGAATATAAGAGAGCATCGTTATAATTTGTCTGGCTCTCTCAGAGAAAATGGTGGCAGCATATGGAGGATTATCTATAGGAGTATGAGACTCTTCTATGATGAAAGTCTGAAAGATCTGAGCTCTCTTGGGAAGGATCATCTTTGTGTAGAATTCAAGTAAGGCTTGAATGGAAGGTGGGGTATCATTTGGGTTTGGTTGGATCTGTAGCATTTGATTTATTGACTTTGCAGTAATGGTGAATAAAATTTGCTGGTTAGGAGAGACTATGGCTCTCTGACTTGGGACATAACAAGCTTGGAAAAAGTGGATATTTTTTGGCATATTTATACCTGTAGGAACATGTATTTGGGCAAATTTGATTCCCATAAGTGAATGTCATCATTCTGGTTCAGGAATTTATCTTTACTCTAGTATTGGAGTTTCAATAGACAGCTAAGGTAAACAACATCCTTAATTTGAAAATATCTATCGGCAAATGGGAGGTGGTCAATATCCAGGTCAGGGGTTTGCAAGGGTCTTACATCCAAAGTGATTTGGGAAACCATAATTTGGTTTATTCAACTGAATTACTTTTTCTATGGCTTTAAGAGTAAGGTTAGAAGCTCTAGAATAGTGGGGAGGGTAATTATAGTTTGTAGAAAAGGGCTTTTGGATGCACAGTAAGGTTTTCTTAAGTCTAGAAAGGTTTTTTAATTAATTTAATTAATTAACCTTTTGATAATTACTATGCATAGCTTAAATTACAGGGTCGTTCTGGTTCTTTCAAAAATACATGGAAAATGATGATTTGGTGTGTAGACAGGGTTCTGTGGTAGCAGTAGAGGTTTATGAGGCTTCAATTGTCTATTTCCTTCTTCATTTTGGCATCTGCAACATCTTCTGGTTGTAAAAGGTGGTTAAAATGGTTACATAGAGGTTCAACATTTCAGAATTGGTTAACAGAGGTTTTTTGCAGCAAAAATGAGTGAAAAGAATGAACGGGGGCTTTTTCAGCTTATTAACCAACGACAGTTACATTTTGGCGTGAGATTTGGTAAATGAAGAATGGGTAGTTTTATTTTACATGGGGAGGCGGTTTTATGCCACCACTTAGTGAAATAGTGCTCAGCCAAAACCGCAAATCTCGCATGCTTTTGGACCTTTAACTGTCAAATGATGAAATTGCGCGATATGGATATGCGTGATTGGATCTAGAGGTGGGAGATTGGAGGGCTATCACACGGCAAAGTTGCATGGATGGAGTTGGGATGTGGTTGGTGGGGCCTAGGGTTAAATAATATGGTGGGTTTAATACTTTCTAATGTTTAGTGAGGGCCGAGAAATTATAGTGGGGGTTTAAATATATAAAGTAGGACTTTAGGAAATAACTTAGGATAAAGGGTTTAGTGGGTTTTTAAGGGAAAAAGGGAAATTGATAAGGGGGAATGTATTATTTGTGATGGGAATGGGTTTCACACTAGGGAAAGGGGTTTTGTGAAGGGGGAATGTTTTTTAAAGGGTAATGTCTAAAGAAATGTGTGAAACAAAGGGAAAAAAGGTCAAAATGAAGGAAAAGGGTTTTTACAAGGAGAAATGAAGATGGAAGGGGTGCTTTGGACTCAAGAAGGGGACAACATTAGGGGATGAAAAGTAATGAAGGGATAATGAGGGGAAATTAGTAAGCAAACTTGAGTGAATGTCCTTTCTTTTCGATAATTCCTCGTGCACATGAAACATAGGATTAAGCATGATGAAGGTGATTTTGGCTCAGTAACCTTGTGCACTTGCAAAACTTCTTCTACCTACCCTTTATTTACCCTATCAATTTCTCTTCATTCATTGGGTGCATTTGAGCTTGCTGATCCTTTATTTCTTTTTATTTGATAAGTAAACTATCTAATTCTAACCTTATAACTTCCAATGGCTGAGATTAAACTTATGAGCTTATTATTATTCTCTACCGAACTACTGATCTGCTAAGATTAAACAGTTTGGTTAGATCTTTCTTCTCTCTGTATCAACATGAAATTTAAAGCATGAATGAATCAAGATTAAACTATTTGACCATCATGGATTGTGGCATTTTTTGAAAAGTTGCACACAATCTTGTTTTACAAAGTAAAATAAAAAGTAGTGGCATTTGAATTTGCACACTTTCATGATCTATTCTTATCTCTTTTTGTGGGGTTCATATCTTATACTTTTTTGATCTTTTTCTTTCTTTTAGTCCTTTGATTATTCTTTTAGGACATACCCTCTTTACATTTTTTATTTTTTTAATATGGGAAAACATTTTGCAGAAATCAAAAGTATGTAAAATATTTACAAGACTAACCATGGCCAATTCAAAATTATGAATCCTATTATTATAGGACCCTAACAATGGCTCCACATGGGGATGGGATTTCCTAGTATGATGCTACACCTTTCAAAGCTTAGGGCCTTCTCTTCAGGTTTCAACCTCAAACGATAATCATCCAATCCAATCTAAACTTTGCAATGTTGTGTACAATGAGCAAAGTAAATAAACGAACTAATGTTAATATGAGGACAAGTAATGCTTCAACATTCTACTATTGACTGGTCTACATGGTAGATTTGTTCCATCTAGTTGCCTTAGAAAAATGCATTGTTACCTCTGTAACCATAGATGATATAAGGGCCTTGCCATAGGAAATCAAATTTACCATGTTTACCCTTTTATTCTCCTTTGGAATACCATTTGAGTACTTTGTCAACTATGTAAAAATCATCAGCTTTGGTTTTCTTATCAAAAATCTTTTCGACATAGACTTCTTCCCTAGTTTGTTGCAAATGTATTGTCTAATTTATCCTCCTTTGGATATCATTTGGTCCTACTTGCAACTCTTGAATCATTTTCATCACTGGTACTCCTCAAGAAGATGGAAAAACATTATCCACTCCATATACTAGTTGATAAGGAGATGTACCAATGGACTTTTTGGTAGTTAGTCTGTCTACCCATAAGGCATTAACCAACTTTTTGTTCCAAGTCTTCTTATTGTCCTCTAATAGTTTCTTGATGATATTAACAAGGCTTTTGTTTGAGGATTCTACAAGTCCATTACCTTGAGGGTAATATTCAGTTGAATGGCTAAGTATAATGTGATATCTATTACAAAATTCTACCATTTTCATGGATTTGAAAGCAGTTGCATTATCAGTAACGATATTTTGTGGGCATCCAAACCTAGAAAGGATGTTGTTCTCAAGGAATGAAATGATGACAGAGTTTGTGGCTTGTCTAGAAGGGATGGCTTCTATCCATTTAGTAAAGT
Organism: Pinus taeda; assembly: GCA_000404065.3. Lineage (NCBI taxonomy): Eukaryota > Viridiplantae > Streptophyta > Pinopsida > Pinales > Pinaceae > Pinus > Pinus taeda. Next base: position 53,149 of record APFE031479182.1, read on the forward strand.
AGTCAGTGGATGTCAAAATCCATTTATGATGGGTTGAGGAGGATGGGTGAATTTGCCCAGTGAAGTCCAAACCCCATTGTTGAAAAGGCATTTCTGTGGAGATGGGTTTTAGAGGTAATGGTAAGAGTTTCTTTTTTCCTTCAAATATTTGGCACTTGTGACAGGAGGTCACATATTTCTTGACATCTGAAAAATTGGTGGGCCAGTAAAAACCTACCCTTAAAATATTATCAGCAGTTGTTTTCCAGTATAGGTGTCCTCCAAAATCTCTTGCATGAAATTCTTGCATAACTTTGTCAGCTTCATCGTTTAATAAACAATTCAATAAAATCTCACCATTATCTTTCCAAAATAAAGCATTGTCTATGATACAATATTTCATTGATTTCATTTTCAAGAATCTACCTTTAGTTCTAGATAAACCAAGAGGAGCTTGTAGGTTTAGTAAAACAAATATGATATCTGCATACCAAGGTGAATCTATGAAAGCTTCACTGATCTATGGTTTCACCATCTCTTCTTGATCATCTAGCGCATCAATGAAATTTATATCTAAGGCCTGACAGTTCGATTCAGCCATGAGTTTAGCCAAACCTTGGCCTTTGATAAGTTTTCTAGGCTTTATTTCAATGTCATATTCCAAAATGGTGGCAATCCATTTGCCTCTCTTTCCTTCAGGCCCATTATGTATTAAAATTTCCTTTACTACTGAATTTGGAACATATGCAATGATGTGTGAGTATAAAACGTACATTCTGAAATCTTTAATAGTCTTTAATAAAGCAAGTGCTTGTTTTTCCATTATGTTGTACTTTAGTGTAGCATCTCTCAAAGATTTGTTGAACAATGCAATAGGCTGCTCATAACCTTGATCATTCTTTTGCAACAATACTGCTGCAATAATATGTTCTAAAGCAAAATAAAAAATTATAAAATCTTTTTTGAAATAAGGACTTATGAGGATAGGTGTTTTAGTAAGGGCTTCTTTGATTTCCTCAAAAGACTGCATAGCCTCTACTGCCCACTTAAGTGCTGAATCTTTCTTTAACATGTTATTCAATTCTCTAATTAGCTCCGCTAAGTTAGAAATGAATCTTCTAAGAAAATTTATTTTACCTAAGAATGATTGCAATTCTTTAATGTTCTTAGGATGACTGATGTTTAGGATTGCCTCTATTCTAGCTAGATCTATTATAATTCCATCTTTTGATATTATGTGTCCCAAGACTTTACCTTCTTCTAGCCCAAAGAGTGTCTTTTTGGGATTCAAGGAAATACCAAATTTTCTGCATTTAATAAAAACTCTTCTTATGTGATCTAGATGTTCATTATCTGATTTGGAAAACACTGTGATGTCATCTTGGTAAAAAACTAGAATGTCATGGATTTCTTTTGCAAAATCTATGTCCATTTCTCTTTGGAATTTTTCTCCAACATTCATTAATCCAAAAGGCATCTTTAAATACATGAAAGTACCCCAGGGAGTGGTAAATGCAGTCTTTGCTTGATCCTCTGGTTGAACTAAGATTTGGTTGTATCTGGATAATCCATCAAGTAATGAAATTCTAGATGACCCTACTACCCTCTAGAGAATGTGGTCCATTTTAGGGAGGGGATAGTTATCCTTTTGTGATACTTTGTTCAAGTTTTTGAAACAACACAAAGTGTGATTTCTCTTGTTTTCTTTCTTGCGGTGACTAAATTAGAGACCCAATTTGAATATCTAATTGGTGCTATGATTTTTGCATCATACATCCTTTTTAATTCTTTTTCAATTAATGGCATAAGAACTGGATTAATTTTCCTAAGCTTTTGTTTAAAGGGTTTCTGATCTACTTTGATGGGCATCTTATGTTGAATAATGTTGGTATCATAAGACTTGAGGTATTCATAACTCCAAGCAAAGACATCTTGAAATTATTTAAACAGACTTATGTATTTCAATTTTTCATCTGGAGGTAATGCTTTGGATATTTTAATAAGCTTAGGATTTTCTTCTATTCCTATGTTACATTATTCTATGTCTGATCTCAAAGGCTCCATTTTTGGTTTTCTAGCTACATCATTTGAATCAAAAAAATCTTCTAATGGGACTAATCCCTTAGGCAAAAAGTTATTTTTAAGGTTTAAAATCTCATAATCATCATTGATTATTTCTTCTATTTCTATTTTTTCTAAGTTATCTATATCTACTTTAGTGAATTTAGTGGGTTTATTTACATCTAAAGAATTTATATCTATCTCACTATTTATGATGTTATCTACTGTACAATTAGTATCTATGTTATAGTTTTGGAATTCTCCCTCAACATTCATGAAATCATATATTTGAGAATCTTGTGAAAAAATATGCCACTATTTCAGATTATCAGGGATAAGAGGTTTCTGTCTTACTTCTGCAGTGTACTGGTGGTTGGTGTTATAGACATTTTTGGGCACTGCAACCCCAATCATAAATTTCCATAAACTGAGGGCTCCTAAGTCCCTAAAAGTGTTGCTTCACTACCTAAAGGAATAAGGTCAGCTGATTACATCATCTCCTAGAGGTCTGCACAGAAAACTGCTCAGAAATGGTCAAAACTCGACCATATTGAATGCTCAGTGTAGAGGGTGCGATGCAAATCACCTTCCCAATGTAAAGGGTGTGATGGATACTGGATGGCCCCTCTGTAGGGTGCGATGGGTGAGAATGGACAAATGGCAGAGACAGTTTGCGAGGTGGAAGATCATAGAATCTTCCAGAAACTTCCCCTCTGACACTTGCTTCACTGATTTCGACCAGGGATGAGTAAGAGATCATCAATCTCCAAGTGGAATCAAGAACTATCAGAGAGAGGACACTAATCAAAATCCCAAAAGTTGACTCACCCCCCTACAATCATCTATATATGGATCCCTCATCACAGAGATCCAGAGGCTGGAATCTTGTATCTTGTAAGGAAGTGCTATTGGTTTCCTGGTGTAACATCATAGTTTTGGGTGATCTAAGCTTTACATGAGGTGAAGAAGGGCTTTCATGCTAGAGGATGATGCTAGGTCAGAACAATTGGTTGTAATCCTCATTGCTATTCTTGATATTAATAAAGCTATTCAAGTTTTCCTCCACATTCTTGTATGTTTAATGATATATGCATTTGTGTGGTCAATACATATCTGATCCTATATTGCTTATGATTGTAGATCTCTGTTCTTCGATAGTATTATGCTGCTTTGATTCCACAGGCGCTCTTTGAAGCTGGGTAGACGAAGAAGAAGCGGCAAAGATTTATCAGAAAGGAGAGGAACTAAGCAAGGAACCAAGCGCAAGACTGAGGTTGGTGTCCTTTGTTCCCTTCTTATCTACTTCTCATAAAGGAAAGTGAAAGTAGTTTTAGTTTGTTTGTTTCTAAGATAGCTACCAGTCTTAGTGGGACTAGTAGCTTCGAGTGGACGCTAGATTTCTTCCTATAGTAAAGGAACAGGTAGATTGCCCCCATGTTCATCAGAGTCATATCCAGCCATCTATTTGATCCCACCTCCAAGAAACCTAGTCGTTTCTTTCGATTGGAATCTACTAGGCAGACCCCGTTTACTGGCTAGTGTACCATTCCGAATCATTGTACAAGCTTACTAGATGGTCCTAGCTGGTACCATCATAGATGAAGGGGCTTCTGTGAGTATCCTTTCCTCAACTGCTTGGAAAGCACTTGGTTCGCCATCGCTTCTGCCTGAGATGAGAAATCTGACAGGCTTCGACAAAGGAACCAGTCGACCGTTAGGGATCCTTCCCATTGTGCCCATAACATTGAGAAGGAAAACTGTTTATATGAATGTAATGGTAGCCCAAGGACCTCTAGATTATAATCTACTCCTTGGGAACGACTATATTTATAGCATGGGAGCCATTGTCTCCTCACTCTTTAGAGTAATGTGTTTTCCGCATGAAGGCTGAGTGGTCCAGCTCGTAGACCAGCTTTCATTCCCCAGCTCACACATAGCTAATAGTCAAATGCCATCCCTAAATGGTCTTTTCATGCAAGGAATGTCTCATCAATCTCCAGTCCGTCCACCTGAAGAGCGCGAGTGATTTGGGAGGACATGACTGAAACCTAGGGGGCATGCACCCTGGCCTGCTCCGGCAGGGAAACTCTAGGTATAGAGTAGGTTTCCGTGAAGGAAAATGACTGGTACGATACCCGTCCGTAGAGGAAAAGGGAATTAGACTGGAATAAGAATCCTTCATCAAGGCTAGGTGGTTGGGATTTAGAATCACCTTTGTCCAGATGGACTAAGCCAGGAAGTGTTTCTATCTGCTATGTGGATGGAAACTATCTTGCAGATGCGAGAACTTCTAAATGGTAGCCAGGAAATTTTTCACTATACCTGGGGGCATGCAAACCTTTTTGCATGCGAGCGAAGAGAGACCAGTTATTTTCTTAGTTTGTAGATTCTCAAACCCTTTAAACTCATAGGATTGGTCATTCCTAACTTGCATAAAGAAAGGATGCAGGGCAAAGCTTTGAAAGGTGCAAGCTCCATAAAAAATGGCATCTATAGATGAGATATCCTTATTATATGACTGGCACAAGCAGTTTTTATGTGAAGTTCAAGCTCGTTAAAAATTAAACCTAAGCAATGAGAAAATGTTTCCCCCAGAGTTTAAGCTCATTAAAAAATGAACCAATTTCCAGTAAATAACCATTGTGAATGCATTATCATCAGCATTTAAGCCTTTGTCGTGTTCTCATTATCACCTCCACTTTGTTTTAGCCGATCGTACGCCTCCATTTGATTGTTTACCCTTTTGAGGAACAACTACGACGAGTGATTCTGTTAGCCATCCTTGTGACACTGTCGTGATTGGAAAATTCCAAACCCTACCTGGAATCAACTGCTACTTGAAATTATCACTTGTTCCTCAAAAAACGAGTCTCCTTTAAGCTCTTTCCACCTGACTCGTAAAATATAAAAATATTGCTGAGCGATTGGCTTCTCCAGCTCGTTAAAGCAACCGAAAGTGCTATCCCTCCTCTAGATTTTAATCTTTTTGGACCTGAGGGATTATTACACAAAACGATCAAGCGCTTGTCTTGTTCGGCTTGTTAAAAGTACCAAAAATTCATCCCTTTCATATTATTTTACACTTTTTTGGACTTAAGAGATTATATGATGAAAAAGAATCATTGGAGTTTCCTTTCCATTATTTTTTAGACTCTCTAAAATTGAAAAAGGACCAAGTTATCATTGTCGATAAACTCGTTAAAATCAATAGCAACAAACTTGTCCAAATGGACGAGAACGAGTTTCACTGTTGCTAGGCTCATTAAAACATAGCGACGAGTTCACCCGAAGGGTGGATTATAGAACAATCATATGTTATCCCCCTCAATATTGATAAAAATAAATAGGTTCTGGTCAACAATGACTAGGGAAAAATTGGGAAGAAAACTTGAAGAAACTTTATTGGTAGCAAGTCGCTCTTGAACATGACACTTTCACTCCACGTCTGAGTCGGATTGGGTTATTCCGTTCACCGATCATATCACCATTAGTCTGTCACACCATCCATCTTTGAGGTTAGTGCTACCAATCCATTCTCAGTGTCGCCGGTATGTTCAAGAGAAGTCGCTCAGAGAATTCACCTGTGTCTCATCCACTGCAATACATTCACGATCCATTCTTTCATGGCTGCCACCCTAAACCTTGTATCATCAAATTGTTTTCACCTCCAAAATCATTTTCTCCGCTCAGTTCATATATGTGGGATTCATTAAGGCCATCCTACATTGGGTTGCTTCTTGTCGACATTAACTCATTATCCAAGAAATCGACCTAGGAACAACCCTTTCAGTACTTTGAAGCTTGCATGCCTCAATGACAATTTTCTCACTTTCGGCGATAGGTTTACATCAATGGCCTTCGACCGAACGATTTTGCGAGGTGTTCGATGCCAAGTCCCTTTTTCACACCACGCGAATTGTACTGCAGTACCTTGAGGGTCATCATCATTATCGGTCATTCCTCTCACGCATATTAACAACTTACATCATTGGATGGTAATCAGGCAATGTCTTTCCATGTTTGACTCGAGAACATTCTTCACATGGATCGACTTGTACTATGAGTGAAGATTGAACGAGTTTGAAGATCCTTGATCTAGTTTCATCCATCCGGGCTGCGATATATTCAAGAATATAAAGACATCAAATGTACATCATTGCCGAACAGATGATCATCCGAATCAAAGGATAATGACTCCATCCAAATCATCAGTCTGCTACACAGATGGTTGTCTGTCCTATGTACATGAAAATGAATTTATAAAGCTGAGCATGGGAATGCCCGCCTCAACTAGATCATGAAAAATATTATGAATATAATGTATTGTATTGTATCTTATTACAGGTTGCCTTCCAGCTCGAGAAAACTTTGGATCCTCATGATAAAGCATTTCACTCGACATCAAAAGATTAACGACCTCATGCTTTAGGGGACAACTGTTATAAACATTTTTAGGCACTGCAACGCCAATCATACATGTCCATAAACCAAGGGCTCCTAGGTCCCTAAAAGTGTTGCTTCATGCCCTAAAGGAACAAGGTCATTTGATTACATCATCTCCCAGAAGTTCTCCACAGAAAACTACTCAGAACTGGTCAAAACTGGGCCATACAAACTATCCAGTGCAAAGGGTGCGATGCATCTCATCTACTTAGTGTAAAGGGTGTGATGCATACTGGAAAGCCCTTCTATAGGGTGCGATGGGTGAGACTAGACAAATGGCAGAGACAGTTTGCAAGGTGGATCATCATGGAATCTTCCAAAAACTTCTCCTATGACACTTGTCTCTCTGAATTCGCCCAGGGATGAGTAAGAGATCATCAATCTCCAAGTGGAATCAAGAACTATCAGAGAGAGGACACTAATCAAAATCCGAGAAGCTGACTCACCCCCCTGCAATCATCTATATATGGATCCCTCATCACAGAGATCCAGAGGCTGGAATCTTGTATCTTGTAAGGAAATGCTATTGGTTTCCTGGTGCAACATCATAGTGTTGGGTGATCAAAGCTTTTCATGAGGTGAAGAAGGGCTTTCATGCAAAGAGGATGACACTGGGTCAGAACAATTGTTTGTAATCCTCTTTTCTATTCTTGATATTATAAATCTATTCAAGTTTTCCTCCACATTCTTGTGTGTTTGATGATATATACATTTGTGTGGCCAATACATATCTGGTCTTGTATTTCTTATGATTGTAGATCTCTGCTCTTCAATAGTATTATGCTGCTTTGATTCCACAGGTGCTCTTTGAAGCTGGGTAGACGAAAGAGGAGCGACAAAGATCTGTCAGAAGGGAGAGGAACTAAGCAAGGAAACAAGCGCAAGACTGAGGTTGGTGTCCTTTCTTCCCCTCTTATCTACTTCTCATAACGGAAAGCAATAGTAGTTTTAGTTTGTTTGTTTCTAAGATAGCTACTAGTCTTAGTAGGACTAGTAGCTCCGAGTGGACACTAGATTTCCCAATAACACACAGGGATTACATCAGTTGATTTGAATTTTTGCATATCAACTTTTGCAAAGTATGGTAGGCTCGAAGAGAGTCTAGGTTTGATTGCATTAGGCTGGACGAGACACCAAGGGAGGATGGAGGGACTAGACCCCCCTCCTAGGGTCGACATGTCGGTAGGGGATCAGATGCAGACGAAGCTTAGAGTTCTCAGAGAAGGATGAGATACACGTATTAAGGTTCGAAGGAGGGCGAGGTTTCAAAGCTCATGGACCACCTTCAATTGTATTCCATGTAAATACGATATCACGTGTCATATTGATATGATAATCATGAGCAAAATGGCATTTAGGAGGTCACGGTTTAGAAGGCAATCTTGCTTGATTCTAAAATTTTGCATTATTTAAAAGGAGCCCCATAAAATACAAATTTGACAGTTTAAATAAATTTTAAAATGAAATATTTATATGTTTATATAAAAATGCAGAATTGAAGTTTTGATATAAGTTACTTGCGATTAATTAATTTAAATAAATTTAAATAAATCTAGTTATAAATTAAATCGCTAATCTAAATATTAATAGGTATCAATTCACTATAAATATAAAACACATTTTTCCTGATATATCTTACATTTTCAAAGATTAAAAAAAACAAAAACAAAAATTTTAAATTATAGAATTATTTTATTATTATTATTAAATGAATTAATATATAAGTTAAACATAAATATATTTAAAGGAGCATGTTTAAATTGGAAATAGACTTCGTGACAATAATATTGTTTACCAATGTATGGTATTATACCTTAAAAAAATAACATGACTTATTATTACCACATGTATAAAAATCCATAACTCATTAATGACAGTTATTTATATGACATTTTTTCAATTAATTAATTTAATTAAAAACCTAGAAAATAAATAACCATATATAAATATTATCACAGATTCAAAATTCCTATCCATGCTTTTGGAACTGATCAAGTTCTGAGACTTATTATTTTGTGAAAAAAATGGAAACATTGTTATTGGTACATATTACTTCGTAAAATGAATATATAACTATATTTATAATTATGTGGGTTGAAATCAAAACAATATCTTGTTTTGTTTTCAACCTGCATAAATATAAATATTGTTATTGAGTTGAGAGCTTTATTCTACAGCACAATATGATGTATAACACTCTTAATCACCAAAATAAAAAATAAATAAATAACTATACAAATATTTAAATAATATCCACTCATAAAAAAAATTACATGTGAAATTAGATTCTCTATAAAAAAAAATTACAACAATTTTTAAAATAAGATCTCTCTAAAAAAATTACATCAGTTTTTAAAATAAATTCATAATAATATATTCATTCTACCAAATAATATGTAGCCATAACAATGTTTCTTTTTTCTAACCAAATAATATGTAACAATAACCATGTTTTTTTTTTTTCCCGAAACTAATATATAACCGAAACTAATATATATATGAGAAGTTGATGGCTTCCAACAGAATGGATAGGAATTTTGAGTCAGTAACTCCTACAGAAAACTTCAATTAAATGCAATATTGATTAATAGACCTAATACCCATGAACTGTGAATCACTTTCCTAGCGATATAGCATTATTTACACTGCTGAGCAACGGACAGAACAAATAACAAAAAATACGCGCGCATCAGAAAATCCACCCTCCTTATATGCGCGCGGATGGCCGAGCAGTATTAAAATGAATGTCTCGCGCTCTATCTCTTCAATGCTTTAGCCACGTATTCAACTACACGTTTCACCATCCCTTCTTCATACCTGCAGAGAGTCCGGGAATATTAAAAATTGACGTACAGACCTAAAATTGAAGAAACATTAAGCATATAAAATATAGAAACCAATAAAAATAATTAAGAACAAAAATAAAGCTGAACAGGCAAGAGTAAGTTACTAACCTTTTGGTGTGGTCTTGCGGTGACCACCTAGAAAGATTGGACAGTGCGAAGAGAGCAGCCTTCCACTCATCGCTTTCTTGCGGGTTGTATTCCCCACGGCTCTCATGCTCCTGGAATGCTTCAGCAAATGGACTACCATGAGATTGATCCGCCGCGTGCGCAACTTGAGAAGGACTGACATTGTAAAACAGAGGAACGGCTATGGCCGACCCTTTCTTCCCCTTTTCCTGTACTTTTCGTGCGATAAGAGAGACTTCTCTGAGGCACGATACAGATTCTGCGTAATTGGTGGATCGAACAGGGCGCTATATTTCAAAATTCCACTGTCCCGCGCTTAATTTGAAAACATGGCGTGCTAGGGCGTGGATGAATAGCGCTTAATGTGAAAACATGGCGTGCTATGGTGTGGATTAGCAACATCATGCATGGTATGCCTATCTATCATGATATGTATCATGACTATACAGGAAAACAGACCCAAACATCTCGTTGAAATGTGAGTGATGGACATTAGCCAATCCCGAATGGGTCCTCATATCGAGGTTGGTACCCCATTAAATTCTCTATAGCAGCAAATATTTGTTTCCCAAAGGAATGGGCACATAAGCAATAAACATGTAACCAATTAAATTCTCTCTAGCATAGCAAATATTTGTTGCCGAAAGGAATGGGCACATAAGCAATAAACATGTAACCAATAAACTATTAATGGAATACACACGCGGATTTCCAATCAGCTAAGAACACGACAGATGAACTAATAATGGCATACGCGATATGCATTAGGCTGAGAAAAATACGACATATGGCAATTTCCAAGAGGCAATGGAAAGACGACGAAGATATATGTAATTAAGATTGTGACAGAACATACAATTATAATATAACAATTTTCATACATAGATAAAGTAATTGGCTAAATTAGTCAACAAATTTATTGATATTTTAATTAGATTTGGTTAAAAACATCATACTATCCATTGAATCAGGCTCGATAAAATATCCTCAAACCTTTTTAAATTCTAACCAGGACATTTTAATAAAATAGCATCTTTAAATTTCAAAGGGTAGGAAATGTATCATAATTGAGCCATACACATTAAAATATAATTACAAACATTTTTAAATTCTAAGCAATCCACATAATCCACTGACTTAATCCATATAATCCACTGACTCTCTAATATGACACCTTACATAATCCAATAAAAACACATCTTTTTCACTGAAGTATGTAACCTAAAATCTCGTTTTGGGATTCATCTATTTCCAGTTGGCGCAACACGGTGTTGATCACATCTAATTATTTAGCATTGCCACTACTCATAGTGGGAACGCTTATTTCCCGTCGTTCTTGTGATGTTGACCATCTGGTCCCCCAGGAATCTCCCTTTTGGAGTCGAAGTCCTGCTGCATCTTTCTTTCGCTGAATGACATTCTTCTTTTTCCATTTTTGCTTTCGGTTTCATTAACTTCAGCCTGCCCCGCCGTAGAACCCTGATACCAACTATTCTGATCATTCTGCGTTGAAAGAGTACAGTAGTCAGTAACTACCTAGCTGCGACGAAAAGATGAGAATAGCTTTCTTCACGACAAACCTCAGGCGAAGTCTGCTCACGGGAGTGGTATGTAACAGCATCTTCATCCATTCTTTGAAAGTACTGTTTTACCGCTATCATCCCCTTCCCTCTAATTCCTTCATATAATTTCAGATCATTAGCTCAAAGTATTCGTCATTGTAAAAATGATTCAATACATCTAACATATGGATGGAAATGTATCGAAAAGGGTTTCAGGGGTTGAATAAACAATCATGCAAATAACCCGGAGGATTCCAACAAGAGTTTATTTTTCCTTTTTTAAATCCTGCGTTTTGTTATGCCTGGTTTAGTCACAACGCTAACCAACTATAGCATGGCATAAAGCGAAAATTATGTCACAATCTAGATAACAAGAAGAATATATAGTTTTAGATGGGTATGTAGTAATTACAGGTTATCCATTATATATTTCATACTTTATCTACTGTCACAATTTTATCAGTGTGCTATGGATGGAGACAATTGAAACTCCATTGTTGCAAGGTTTTGCTCGTAAATTGCTTGACAGGCATCTTCGACTCGGGTGTTTAATTGAAAAGATATATATATATAAAACATGATATAACAAAAATTTCGAAGCATTTATAGCAAAATGGCTTGCCAGTAATCTTAGGCTGGGGTGTTTATTTGAAAAAAGTATATATATGTAAAGATATGTGGAGAAAAATCAAAACGCATCTAAAAATGATGTGACGATATTTCAAAGCAAAAGAATATCGGAATGGATATAAACAAGATGTAAAAATATGTGAGGAAATTTTCAAAACGCATATAACCATGATGTAACTATTTCAAAGCATTTATAGCATCATTTCATTTGGAATAGGATTTTTTTCATTTCATTATAAAAAAATATCAGAATATTGTATTTTTATATTGGCAGATTATAGAATTGATTCCCCTAAAATAAACCTGCAACCAACTGATAACTAATTACTGGAAAAGACCAACCCCCTATCGAACACTTACTAGCAGTAACTAGCATTCAGGGTAGATCTACCTGTCCAGCTGCTTACAAGAATTATCGAGGATAGTTCTCTTCTACGTACATAATATCATTAGAATATAGCTAGTTCCCTTAGACATACATCATGTCATTAAAATATAATGGAAAAACAAATTGCGCTTGTAGAAGTTTGCTGCAGTTAGAATAGCGTAAAAACTATTAGTAACAATAATCGAAAAAATTAAAAGATAAAGATAAAATCATCTAAATTCCTAAGCTTTTTGTACACGTTGTCCTTTAATTTCTCCATCTTGAGTCACCGTTGATATATGTTGGTTCCAAATGCCATGGGAACACCTTACCCTTTTTAGTAATGATCGTCAAGTTCTTACATCGCTCACGCGACATTTCGGTCTCGAATAGTGCTACAGTGGCAATCAACGTTAGGCTGACAATAGCAACCCACATTAGCTTGTTCGCCATATCGACCTAAGTGTTTTGTAAAGTTGTATTTAAGCGAACTGGCTCTGCCAGGCGAGCAACAGCTTACCTAAGATAATAACTGTTGCGTATATTCGCTCGACTCATTGAAACTCTGACTCATTGAAACAAGCTAGATTAGCCATGGGAGAAAGGCAATTTAAAGAGAAAAACGCCTTTGCTGCAACTCAACAGTAGCAGATACAGGTTCATGAATTTAAAGTCTTTGACAGTTACTGCGAACTGCCATTGTGAGTAAGTAGTCCAATGTATTAGGTGCATTCTTTTTTCAAATTTAATAAGCCAAGAGACACGAACAAAACGCGGCGGCAAACTCTGAGTGATTGAAAAGAGCTGGATTAGCCAAGGGAGAATGGCAATTTAAAGAGCAAAAAGCCTTTGCTGCAACTCACTCAACCGTAGCAGATGCAGGTTCATGAATTTAAAATCTTGGATAGTTATCTGCGAACTACCATTATGACCAAGTAGCCCAATGTATTAGTTGCAGTTTTTTTTTTTTTCAAATTTGATAATCCAAGAGACACGAACAAAAACGCGGCGCCAACTTTACGTTCATTTATTTAAGTTCAAGGGTAGAGAAGTAAATGGACAAGGCAGCATCACGCGCTCAGGCTATGCGATGACCCACAGATCAGATAACAAGTGCTCCACTGTATAGTCAATCTGACTCTCGCAAAGTGCTGTTAATGCTTCGTTCTCGTCACCCATGGCGTCATCTTTTTAAAAATTCCGAAGGGACAAGCCATTCCATAGGTCAGTGAGCGTGCTCTTGGGTATCCTCACTGCCATATACCAATCACTGCTCCCCAGCAGCACCACTAATGAACGATCCAAAGATTGTTTTGACTCGACACTAGTTGAGAAGCCAACCTAATATTAAATGGCTCCTATGGTTGTAAGAAACACTTAATGGGAGAATGGCATTATCATGGTATATACTGTTGCGGTAAAGTGTTTACGTTGAATGTGGCAAAACAGTTCAGGTGATCTCGTAGGCACAAAATTTGAGACCCTACAATATACCTCGTGGAAAAGTGTTTACAATGAATGTTGCATAACAACTGAGGTGATTTCGTTGTCACACAATTTGGGACCCCCGCACAATACCTTCATAAAAGTGTGGGAGAGGGTGAATTCGTTTATTAAACGAACGTAAAAGATAACATTAACATGTTTTTCATATTAAAATGTATTTTCAGATTTATTAGATTCCGAAAATATCTTTTCAACTTTTTCGTTAAATACTTTTTTAATGTATTTATTGTTATTACTGAATTTCTCTATATATATAACCATCCTTACCAGCTAGTAAATTACAAAACTGACAAATAAATAAATGAGTGTGTTGATATTTCATTATTCATGAGTTTTGAAAGTATATAATTCCTATTCATTTATATAATCAAAGTTCATGCATTTATTGAGCAAGGAGTTTATTTATTTAGATATCTCTTTATAGAAATAGAAATATAACTGGCTTCAAGTTATAATTTTTAGGGTTTCATATTTTTTTTTATTTTGTAGACATTTTAAGTAAATACATCTATCTATTTATCAAGCTTGTATTTGCCATAATATTTAAGAAATTGATCTATTCCATAACTTATTCTTGTTTTCTTATCATATAGAATATGTGAGACGTAAGAGTGATCTTAGGGTTAATATTCTCATAGGGACTAGTTATGGTATTTTAGGTAGAAATGAGTCATTTCTTCCTTATATTTTATCATTGTATTATGTTTTTTTATATAACTATTAATGTTGGATGTATCACCAAAGAGATTATTTTCATTTGAGCAGTGAGACATTTTTCCAAATAGGAAACCAAATTGATTGGTTGAGCGCAATAACATTGAGGTAAGCATAGTGTATACACATTTTGTCTAGGTCCTATGGACTAATCACATATGTTGTGTGGTGATATTGGCTTTCTTATTGTTGTAATAACCTAAAAGCCCTAAGTATCCGAGGTGAAATCACCCACTCAAAAATATCTCTAGATGGTGAAAGCCCCATCGAAGTAAAAAACAATTGCACTATTAAACATGAGATCAAGCTCTGAGATTTTATGAATTTATATAACCAACATATAGTAGAATAGACCACACAAATTGGAGATGAGACCCTACATACATAAACAAGAAAAAAAGAGGGTTTGTAAAACTTATACATATATCTAGATATGAAAGATTTGTGGTTTTGTTGTCAATATAATTTTCTATAAAAATGATTTAGAAAATGGTGGGCATGCTCTTGCATCAAAGTTAGACCTGGATGGAACGAGTTTGAATGTATATTGGGCTTCTAGTTTTCTACTAATAAAACCTACTTTGACCTTCAATGATGCAAGTTCTCATTTCTTGAGTTTTTGATAAAGACAATGTTGAATTAAGATTTCAATATTTTTTTGATCTCGAGTAGCGTTTAGAGGAATTTTCCTGAAAGAACCATTACAGCTATGGATCCATCCCATAACACAACTAAATTAGCGTGAATGGATTTTTCTCCTATATTGTTGTCTTCCAAGGCATTACATTCCCAAGTTAGCTTGAGTCATCTACAAATGTAGTACGAGCTTTGAAAATCAATAATATTTGTATATACTAGGCCTTTTCACATTAATGTTGTTAACATTTTTAGGCTCCTTAACTAATTTTGTAGGAATTTACAGGGTAAGTTCCTCAGACACAACACCAAAGGACACCGCTCACAAACAGATCACAGATCAATACACCAATATTTTGATGTGGTTAAAACCCTCAAAGAGGGAAACTGTCCACGACCTGAGCCAACACAGCCACTTCAGGCAATTTATTAATAAAAGAATGAAAATTTACATAAGGTTCTCTCGTGAACGGTTAACCTACAAATGACCCTCCATGCGCTTTAAATAGAATTCATAGACCAATCAGGTGCTAAGCCATGGATCAAGTGTCGGTAATACCGAGGAGAGAATGAACCATCGGATTGTAAGTTACAAATGTACATAGTAAAGAAACACACTTTACCTAACTCTATACTAGACCAAGTTATACTTAACTATTCCTATGTGTCGGAATATCCTAACATCCCCCCTAAGAACAACTTGGGATAGGATTGAAGGATTTACAAATATGACACAATAGGAGAAGGAAGGAGGCACTAGAGCCTATCCCCCCTTAGTGACAACTTCCTGAACTCCAACCATAAATCGAAGTTTAGTAAACTTCGCCTCTGTGAGAGCCTTTTTAAAGATGTCTACAACTTGATCATCTGTTGAACAATATTGCACTTCACGAACATGGTCATGAATGAGCTTTCTGATGAAGTGCATGTGTATTTCAATGTGTTTGCTACGTTGATGTTGGACTGGATCTTTGCATAGTTGAATGGAACTTTGATTATCACACCAAAGTGTAGTCGGATGCTGCTGCTGAGAGCCAAACTCTGATAGAATCTGTCGAAGCCACAAGGCTTCCTTACTAGATTCTACGACACCACGATACTTTGCTTCTGCTGAAGAAAGAGAAATGGCAGCTTGTTTCTTGCAAGCCCATGTAATAGGTCTTGAACCAAGAGTGAACACATAACCGGCA